>JZKD02S1635524.1:600214-630675 GCA_000966675.3 Picea glauca | reverse complement strand
AATTTATTCATAATTTAGATATGAATATGGCTATGGCCAAGAAACATAACATGCAAATTGTATTTGTGTTTTTTATGAATATAATGTGACACCAGATATTGGGAAATGGACAGAGATGGGGGGTGATTTATCCACAAGATGGGGGAATGTCTAAAAATTTCTAGGAGTGTCTAAGAGGGATCCAAGGAGGAAATTAATTATGGGTATTAATTTAACCCATATTTCTAAATTTTATCACCGTTGTGGATAACTTCTATTTTTTGTTTGAGTGTATTAGATCCCAATCATTAAATACTTGTCAGGGGTGGGTGTAGAAGTGACATCCATAGTTATTAGAATCATGGGGTTGTTGTAAAAACAACATTGGTGTTGTGGGTGGGAAATCCCTCCTACATACTTGCACTAAGGGTTTAATCATGCATGTAGAAAATAACCATTTAAAATGCCTCTACTTTTTTATATTCTCCCAACACAAAACCCCACATTCATGCAATAAAAAGGTACAAACAAGATTAGGTAACTCTACCTTAAATCCTTCATTTGATGTCGATCCATTCACTTTCACTCACTCCTTGACTACAAGCCTCCTCCCAAAGCTAACCTTCATTCACACATGCACAAACAGAGAGATGCAGACATGCATTCCATATACTAATTGGTGGGTTAGATGTGGCAAAATCGTAAAATAAATACACAATTTGAACCCATGTTAGGGTGGGACGAAGAAAGTATTCATTTTTGTATTAATCTTCACAAGAGTAAACTTTACAATATGTGGTTGGCCCTGCTCCTTGAATATGGTCTTGGGCTCCTCTTCAACTATGCTCCAACTGCTTCTGTATATGCTTCTCTTCACACCATAGTTGCAAAAGGTTGAGGCTAGGGGAATGATAATTTGGGTAGAGTTTCTTTACTATGGTTTTCCTCCTTTCAAATGGGACCCCTACCCCTTCTTTTATAGGCTATAAGGAGCTAGGTATTTGGTCGAGTGATTGGCCATGCATGGTCGAAAATTTTAGTTAACTTACCCAAAATTGTGTGTTTCATCATCAACTTTCCATTTTTCGTGCTTTTGTAGGTACACACAGGCTGAAATGGGCCAGCTAGCATGTACGCGCGGGTTGTAGTGGAGTAGGGCATGTGTTCCTTTAAAAAGGGTGTTTTTAAGAAGATTTATTCAGTACTGGCTTGGAAAAGAAAGAATATGAGATGACCTTATGTTAGGTAAGCATGTCTGGTGAAAATTAGGGTTATAACATATGCCCCCTAATGTGTGAGGTCAGAAGAGAATCTGGTGGTTGAAATACATTATCAATATTTATCGGCGTACCAAACCAGTGAGCCCAAGGACCAAAATTCGGGAGGTGCCATCTACAAAATAACATTTGTCTCACCGAGGCGGGCATACCCATGCTCGGAATGAAATAAAATCATGGCTACCAATCAAATACATTGTATATTCATGTCATATTACTATATAAAGTGTAGTCACGAGCAATACACAACAAATCTACATCTCAAAATCAAAAAGATATACATTTATAATATCCATCTTCAAGAAGCGAATCAGGCCTGATGGCTAGAGATGAGGCCTTCAGATCTCAAGCATCAACTTCAAAATCTTCAAAACTCAGGTAGGAGTGTAATATAAGTGTACGACTTCACTACCCAGAGGTCTTCGACAGCTTGTTAGGAATGGACTAGAGGATTTTGATGATCAGGTTGAGAGATTCATGGATTTCGAACAAAGACATGATTGGGCTTTTGGGATGACCGGGCATGAGGGTAAGAGACAATCTGCAGAGGGGCCGACTCAAGATTGGTAATAAATTCCCTTGGACAATAGCACGACATAAGATGAGACTCAGGTAGGATGATATTTTGACATAAGTTCACGATGCAGGAGGCACCACAAACTCTCCATATGTTTGGAAGAATAACCAAATAGAGGAGGACACAGCTCTATGTAGTGAGAATAGCTTCCTAAGGTCATATTAACTCGCAGCGATTTCACGAACAAAAGGAAGGATGTGCTTTGTCCAAGGGTGACTCATTGTGTTGCCAATAAAAAGAAAATACTTTTCCCTTCCTCTTTTTGGGGTATATTTGATTTTTGTGTCTTTTCAATAATTTTGGAAAGCTTGAAAAAGAATAAAAGAATGCTACATTACAAAGGAGGATCGAATGTCGCAAGAATACTAGTTCCAAGCGCATGGAACACAGGGATGCTCAGGGCAAAGGGACATATGCAGGAAAATGATGCTCGGGAAAAATCCTCCAGGGGCCAAATATGTCAAGACGTAGAGGCAAAGTGCTATAGGGCTTATGTATAAGGCATGCTTCAGATGGTTTAGTTGAGAGCAACATGGAGCCAGCATTAGTCCAAAGACACAGGTATGCAAACGTGGTTAACAAAACACATAATGGTAATGTCCTTCGATGTAATTTTAACGAGCCCAAAGAAGGTAAGCTCAGAGGTTTTTCATATTTAGAGAGTCTGAAAAAACGTAAAAGGAGACTCCGTCAGGGTACCTTTTTCGAAGATAATCTAGTCGGCTTGAAAAAGGGGTAAACTAGCACCGACCAGGCATCTATTCAAAACCATTTTAATGAGTGTGATAGAGACAAGATCACTTGGCAATTTTTTCATTTTTAAGGAGTCTAAAAAAAGCTTAACTATGGACTCTGTTAGGAATTTTTTTCTAGACCATTTTAACGAGTGTGAAAGAATAAGGTCACTCGTCGATCTTTTCAATTTTAGGGAGTCTAAAAAGACCTTAACTATGGACTCCGTGGGGGTTCCTTTTTCGTAAATCTAGTCCCTCAGACCCAAAAAAGGGTTGATATTATACCTAAGAGTACTCTTCTAGAGAACCGAGGCTCCTAGAGTATTGTACCTTTGTTCGTACAGTTGACCATCCAGACCGAAAAAGGGGGAAACTACCGCCGGACAGACGTGACTTCAAATTTTAGTTTAGAGAGAGTGAAGGTCAACAAGATCACTCGGAAATATTTTCACGTTTAGAGGGTCTGAAAAGAGCTTAAAAGAAGACCCATTAAGTTTTGGGAGTCCCAAGGGTGAGGTCAAGAGTGATACGAAATCATGCAAATGAGGCTCAAACTCATAATTAGGGAAAACTAGTAAGGACTCCCGGGCCTATAGTCATTAGTGACAGCATGGACACCAAAATGCAACCAGGATCTACCTAGGGCATCCAGCTCTACCACTAAATTACGACACTCCTAAAGTGGCAATGATGGTTCTATGTCACAACTCGGTGGGATCGATCCTATGGCAAAGCAGAAAAGACAACAAGATACAAAAAGTGGAGGTGGAATCCTATCTTAAATGCAATGAGTTGGAAAAAATGGCTTTTTACCAAAGGACCTTCAAAACGACCCAAAACTCCAAAAATTTTCCCAATACCCAAAGAACACTTCTCGTGACAATCCAAAGAAAACTCCCAAACCATAATAAATGATTTTCTATTTAGAAAAAATGACAAAAGGGTCCAAAAATTGACAAAAAGAGGCCAAAAAGTCTATATATAGAAGTTGGCAGCTCATTGTCACCATTGCTAATTGAGAAATTTACTAAAATCCAAAACTACCCCTTTGTGAAAAAATTTGATTCCAAGAGATTCAGTGGACGAAATGACCATCTGTTTGGACCAAGTAAGTACTCACTACCCCCTCTTGCACTTTAATTTTTTCTTTATGCATTTAAGTTCATTTTTTTGCGGGGGCGTCGACCTTTAAAAGGTTAGCCCTATGTCCACGCGAGTTGTCTTATGATAGCCTGAGTGTACATGCGAGTTGCCTTATGATAGTCCAAGTGTACACACTACTATTAGCACTACAGCCCATGTGGACCTTCCATTTAGTGTAAAAATAAATAAAAAACAAGAGTTAACCCTCCTGAACTTTATCTATTTGCAGGATGTATGTTCACTGGAGGGAAAGAGAAAATGAGGATATTGATGTGTTGGTCGATGAGGACCCTGATGCTCTTGCTACATTGTTGCAGTGTGGTTTGTTAAATTTTTTCCATTGTCCTTTCATGCGAGCACAACCTAGGCTACTGAATGCCTTGGTGGATTATTGGCATCCCGATGCAGAGGCCTTTATGCTAGAGGGGCAGTCACTGGCTTAACGATAGAGGATATATACTTCCTAACTGGCCTCTCGAGGAGAGGGGAGCAAATCAATTTTTGTACCTTTCCTTCCGGGCCTCATAACATATCGGAGTTGATTGGACTCCATTGTGAAGTCGATACTGACAGAACGAGCTCGAAGTGCCGATAATCAAGATCTCTAAATTATCACTAAAAGTTATAGTGTTTCTCATTGGGCGGATTACTGGGTCCGCATCTTTGATTACTGGGTCCGCGTCTTTGCATCAGGCTTCCTGTGCGCACATAAATTGTGCAGTTCAGTGCTTAAATGCATAATTATTTGACTGGAGCACCACCTTACTAGATTGTATGAATAGGTAATTAAGAGAGTGTCGAATGCAGAATCAGAGGAACTTCGGGTTTGGGATGATTCTTTGTTATTTCTTCTTTGAGAGAGTGCCAAGTTTTAGTCCTAGAGAGACTATATGAGAGCACGAGGCCTCTCTCCCTGCATTATGCAGATGGGCGGCGTTGTTGTCATGACAGGGGGGAGGGAGGACCATTGAGGCCTTCAATGACAAGTTCTTTGCTTGGTGGGCGTGACAGATTTCGGTCATAGAGGAGTACCCCTATGTCGAGATTGACTTCTCTAGAGATCCTGAGATACTGGTACCTCCCGGAGAGCAGCAAGGAGAGATGGGTAAGTTTTCTTCATTTTTTTTTTTAAATATATGTAATTTTTATGTTGTTTTTGTTATATATCATTTTTTTTATACACCAGAGTATCTGATAGATCTGTGTCTATTATGTGCAGATGTGGGGCCAGTGTGACCAGTCGACTATGTGAGGAACAGGTGACGTCCTCGACCAAAGGCCGCCCCAGCCGCAATCGACGGACCAATAGCAGCAGGAGTACCTCCAGCCGATGAGGCTGAGAGAGTTTTGAGATGAGTAGAGAGAAACTTTACCTCACTTAATCGCACAGTCCCCATGGAAGAGATTGAGGATCTGTCACCGTCTATGCAGCCTCATGTAGTGGGGGCACCACGGGCATGGGTTTGACTTTTTTGGCATTTGGAAAACATCGTTGACCATTACAACAGGGCCAAAAAGCCTTGTCCTTAGTTAGGCTAGACTTTTCACATGCTGAGGGCACTACTTGTATATTTTTTAGGGAATAAGCCCGATGACTTGTTACTGGACGTATTTTTGAGGCGCTTGTGCCCACTCATGTACTCTGATATTTTTTATATTATATATGGATTTGTATGTCCTTTTATGAATTATGGATCACATTTTCTTTAAAAATGTATTTACATGTGCATGTGTGTGTCTTTATTATATGTGTGCAAGATGACAATCTAAAATTTGATTAGCTAGAGTATCTGTGACTTGATTTAATCTCCTAGGAACATGAAAAAATGTAATATAATCAAAGCTTCATTCTAAGAGACGTACCCTAAGGAACCGTCAGTGTAAATTAGGATCATGAACACGGTAGAATCTATTTAACTAAGACACAACCAGCTGAGCGTCTAAATAGACTTGGAGGTGAGAGATACCAAGTGACAAAGCGTCACGAAGAAACTCAATAACTGTGTTGTATTCGGCGACATTGTTTATGGTTTTTCCTAAACACATACCTTCTGAAGATAGAAACTGGCCCTAAGGTGTAAAAATTACCCAAGCTGTGGAGGAAAGCCTCCGAGTGTGTTGACTAGCACCGTCTGTGAATCCAATGAAGACCTCTGATTCACTTGACATCTGCCACAGTGACAAAAGATAACATCAAAAAATGACACGTCCATAAAACCAAAAGAAACCAAAAAGTAATAGTACAAAGACTATACATATGTTACAAAAAGTTACCCAAGGTGACCTACCTATGAGTATTACTTCTTGAGGTAGAGCCCATTTCTAAGCTTTGCTAAAGCATTTCCCTCAAAATCTACCAGACAATAAGCGCCCTTTTTTAGAACCTCTTTTACGATGAAAGGTCTGAACCACATGGGTTTGAACTTGCCTGCCCCCAGGGGTCTATATCTTGGTCATAGACCAGGACAAGGTTGCCTTCAGAGAAAATCCAAGGATGAATGGACCGATCATATTGACACTTGACTTTTTGTTTGAGAGCTTCACTAGCTAAGGCCGCATCACGACACTGCTCATTGAGCTGCTCGAGATATAGTAAACACTATTCAAGTAGTGAAGTGTCTAGAAATAACTGTACTGCCAACTTTAAAGATGGGATCTATCATTCTATGGGCAAGACTGCTTCCAGCCCATAAACGAGTTGAAAATGTGAGAAAGCAGTTGCAGTTTTAACAGATCTTTGGTAGGCCCATAATGCCGAGTATAACATCAAATGCCAATTTGACTTGGCCGAATTGATCATTCATTGTAGGATGGTCTTAAGAGATTTATTGACAGCTTCCACCTGACCATTCAATTGAGGGTAGTAGGGTGACAAATGTTCTTGCTTCAACCCAAGATTTGATATTAAATCGGTCATCATTGTGTTCTGAAAGTAACTTCCATGGTCAGTGGCAATCTCTCTCGGGACACCAAACTATGCTATAATCTAGTTAAACAAAAAGAGGGCGGAAGTCTCACCATCATATTTGAATGTTGGCATAGATTCGACCCATGTGGTGAAGTATTCTACTTCTACAATGATATAATAGTGCCCCCTTATTGAAGGAGGGTTGCATGCAGTCTAATCAATCCCCCACTTGGTGAAGGAGCCAACGATGATGACGGGAAATATGGGAGCCGGATGTGACCTCATATTCCATGAGAATATTTGACATGGGTGGCACTTCTTGACTGATATGATACAATATTTGATTAGTGTCGTCCAGAAGTAACCGACTCGTAAAATATTTTGGGTTGTTTCCAACCCAGACAAATGACCGCCACATGCTCCAGTATGGAAATCGTTAAGCATGATTTTTGCTTCTTCATGAGTGAGGCACTGGCGAAGGATGCAATCTACACCTCGACGATATAGAGTATCATCGAGTATGAGATAGTTCTTGGCTTCATGACGTATACGGAGATGCTCATCATGAGAAGCAGAGGTGGGGTATTTCAAAGTCTGGAGATAGACAAGTATATCTCCATACTAGGGGTTCGAAGATGCTATCAAAAAAATGTCTCCTTGAATAGGCGATTCTTCAGGCATGTCACGAAGAAACTCAATAACTGCGTTGTATTTGGTTACATTCTTTATGGTTTCACCTAAACATATACCTCCTGAAGATAGCAACTAGCCCTGAGGTGTAAAAATTACCCAAGCTGCAGAGGCAAGCCTCCGAGTGTGTCAGCTAGCACCATCTATGAATCCAATGAAGACCTCTGATTCACTTGACATATGCCACAATGACAAAAGATAACATCAAAAAATGACATGTCCATAAAACCAAAAGAAACCAAAAATTAATAGTACAAAGACTATACATATGTTACAAAAAGTTACCCAAGGTGACCTACCTATGAGTATTACTTCTTAAGGTAGAGCCCATTTCTAGGATCTGCTAAAGCATTTCCCTCAAAATGTGCCAGACGATAAGCGCCCTTTTTTAGAACCTCTTTTACGATGAAAGGTCTGAATCACATGGGTTTGAAATTGCCTGCCCCCAGGGGGTCCTTATCTTGGTCATAGACTAGGACAAGGTCGCCTTCCGAGAAAATCCAAGGATGAAGAGATCGATCATACTGACACTTGACTTTTTGTTTGTGAGATTCATTATCTAAGGCCGCATCACGACACTGCTCATTGAGCTGCTCGAGATATAATAAACGCTCTTCAAGCAGTGAAGTGTCTGGAAATAACTATACTACCAACTTTAAAGATGGGATCTAGCATTCTATGGACAAGACTGCTTCCAGCCCGTAAACGAGTTGAAAATGTGAGAAACCAGTTGCAGTCTTAACATATGTTTGGTAGGCCCATAATGTCGAGTATAACATCAAATGCCAATTTGACTTGGCCGAATTGATCGTTCGTTGTAGGATGGTCTTAAGAGATTTATTGATAGCTTCCACCTGATCATTCACTTGAGGGTAGTAGGGTGATGAATTTTCTTGCCTCAACCCAATATTTGATTTTAAATCGGTCATCATTGTGTTCTAAAAGTGACTTCCATGGTCAGTGACAATCTCTCTAAGGACACCGAACCATGCTATAATATGGTCAAACAAAAAGAGGGTGGCAGTCTTGCCATCATCTTTGAATGTTGGCATAGCTTCAACCCACTTGGTGAAGTAGTCTACTACTACGATGATATAACGGTGCCCCCTTGCTGAAGGAGGGTTGCAGGTGGTGTAATCAATCCCCCACTTGGTGAAGGGGCCAATGGTGATGACGGGAAACATGGGAGAAGGATGTGCCCTCATCTTCCGGGAGAAGATTTGACACGGGTGGCACTTCTTGACTGATGTGATATAATCTTTGATTAGTGTCGGCCAGAAGTAACTGACTCGTAAAATATTTTGGGTTGTCGCCAACCCAGACAAATGACTGCCACATGCTCGAGTATGGTAATCATTAAGCACAATTTTTTCTTCTTCATGAGTAAGGCACCAACGAAGGATGCAATCAACACCTAAACGATACAGGGTATCATCGGGTATGAGATAGTTCTTGGCTTAATGACGTATACGGCGATGCTCATCATGGGAAGCAGAGGTGGGGCATTTCAAAGTCTGGAGATAGATAAGTATATCTCCATATCAAGGGTTTGAAGATGCTATCAAAAACATGTCTCCTTGAATAGGTGACTCTTCGGGCATAACACCACCTAACTCGATCGAAAGTTCTGAGATGAGTTCCAAAAAGACCAGTGACTTTTTGGATTTCACCGAAATGAAATCTAAGTCAAATTCTTGGAGGACAACTATCCATCTACTAATCTTTCTGTTGATTACCCATCGTGTCAACACGTATTGAAATGGATTCACAACGGCAATGACGGTGGTCTTGCGAAACAAAATATAATGAAGGAATCGTTGGATAGCATGGACTACTACCAACGCAAGTTTTTCGATATGAGAATAATTGAGTTTTGATCCAACTAGGCCTCGGCTCAGATAATAAATCACATATTCTGAGAGAAAATCATCCTCCTGAACTAAGACCATGCCGATGGTTGACTCTTCTACATCCAAGTATACTAAGAAATCTTTGTTATAATTGCATGGACGAAGCAGAGGGGAAGTTGTGAGGGCATGTTTCAATGCTTCGAAGGAGAATTGAGTGGCATCATCCCAATGAAAAGGAACATCCTTCTTCAGTAAATGCATAAATCCCTTTGTGATCTCTGCGTAGTTTGCAATGAAACACCGTAAAAAGTTTTATTTCCCTGCAAACTCTGAAGTTGAAGTATTGTACGTGGGGGAGGTAACTGAACTATTGCCTCAACCTTGAGAGGATCGAGCATGGTTCCTACTATTGAAACTATGAAACCTAGCAGACGGCATGATGTCACACAAAAACTGCATTTGTCGGGATTCAAGCGAATCTGGAAGTAGCGACATCGCTCAAACATAAGTTGGAGGTGCATGGGATGATCAGTTCTCTTACAATATCGTGATGCTAAATCATTTAAGTAGGCCTCAATGATATGTTTGAGATCATGGAAAGCAAAATACATGGCCCGCTGATAGGTAGCTCCAACATTTTTCAGACCAAAAGGCATCTTACGTTACGCGAATGTACCCCATGGACAAATGAATGTTGTTTTGTGTTGGTCTTAAGGTTTGATTTGTATCTGATTATATCCCAAAAAACCATCCATGAAATAAAACGCCTCGCAACCTATGCATTCATCGACTATCTGGTCAATAAATGGTGTGGGGAAATTATCTTTTGGACAGGCTTTGTTCAAATCACGGAAGTTCATACATACGTGAATCATACCCTATTTTTTGTTAACCAGCACGGGGTTTGACACCCATTGGGTCAAATGGACGGGGTAGATAAAACCTGCCTTGAGTAGTTTCTCTACTTCAACCTTAATAGTTGTTGCTTTCTTAGGATTAATCGGATGAAGCTTATGCTGAATCGGCTTAGCGTCAGGATAAATCGTGATTTTGTGTTCAACAATTTTTGGATCGATGCCTGGCATTTCCTTGTAAGACCAAGAAAAAACATCGCGGAATTCCTTAAATAAATTCGTGTATATTCGAATCTCTTCGGGGGAGCAGTCAGCTCCGACGAAAATATTCTCCACAACGCCAGAGGTTTTGGAGATGTTTATAGGTATAGTTTCGGAGATGGTTTCCATATTACCCTCAGCATAAACAACATGTGTAGCCAAAGGATTTATAGGAAAAGACCTATCTCCAGTCATAGTCAAGGTGAATTCCCCTGCTTCAATTCTGCTTAACTCTGGGAGGGAGTAAGATCTGTGATGGAGATCATCTCGGGGTTTGTTCAGACTAGTCATTGCTTCAATGATTACTTCATCTAAGGGCAAGACTGAGTCTAAAGAATATGTATCAATGAGAGAACCTTGAGCCCAAATAGGCTCTAGAATCGGATCTAACTCTTGTGTGGGAGTCGGATCGGGGTCGGTGGAAGCTTGTTGGGCTAAAGAGTACGCCACTTCTGCCATGGACAAGGGCATGGACATACCATGGTGCCCTATCCCTTCCATCATGGTCGATGGGGAAGGTAGAATCCACAGCTCATTGAAGTAAATCATGCGAAACCATGAAACTTGTAAAATATCAACCTTATGGTGGTAAGATATGAACTTAACATTGCCTTGAGGAGGTGGGTAATCGAAACTACCCATCAAAGGTGGGCACAAACAAACCCCTATGTTGACGATGTCAGGTTGAGGGTTATCAATCATTCATACCGCGGATGCCCCAAATGAAGGGTCAGGACGGGAGAAAGACAATTGATCAATGGTCACGATCCAACCCTCGTGTGGAAACAACAAGACTCGAAAAACTGTAGTGACTACTGCTTGCATAGCATAGTTCCAACTCCTCCCTAACAAGAGATTGTAGTCGAGAGATGTGTCGACCACTTCAACCTCAACACACATGGTTTTCCCTCCTAACTGCACAAGAAAAGAGGGGATAATGCCATGTGGTCGAAATGAACGACCATCGAAAGCGGTGAGAAGAGTAGGTGACAGAGAAAAAACGGGTTGGCCAATGGCCTTCCAACATGCCAAATACATTACGTATGTTGAGGCGCCCTCATCAACAACCGTGCAGAAAATGTTTTGACTAAATGTTTTCATGGTGTAAGCCACGACTATCTGGAATGTTACGTGGTAAGGGAGATGAGGTTTCAAGTTGGTTGTATCAAGCATGATCATACCTGGATTACAAGTCTCGGCGGATCCTAAAGCGGCTAACAGAGCCTTTCTCTTTGAAGGGCAGCTTTGGAGGACTTCCAAAGAAGACATCGCACAAGGGGTTTGAGACAAATCCTCCACCACAGAGTAGTTATGGGTGGCCCTTGCGTTTGGGTTGTGAGAAGCTTTCTTAAATGCATCTTTTGGGATGCATGTCATGGTTTCGCCCAACATCTTATCGATCTGGAGAGGAAGAGATGGGGTTTCATCTTCTTTACCTTTCTCAGAGGTGCTTGGATTGTTGTAATAATGTTCTCTAGTCAATATATAGGCATCACCTTTCATCATATACACATTCGCAGATGCAGGATTGTTTGAAGATGGAGGGGGTCCTTGGTTGCCCCCTTCCGTGCTTATAGAGGCTTGAGTTAGATTTTGGGGATTGTTAACACAACAAGTTGTTGTTGTGACAATAGATTTTGGTCCTCTACAAGCTGAGGGCACTGGTGAGTTGGATGGTCTTCCACGCATAGATTACACAAATACTTCAACTTCCTTTTTTCGGTGTTTCCCCCGCCAGCATTATTAGTGGGTTTCTTATCCCCCTTACCCTTCTTACATTGTTTCTTCTTTCCATCAGGATATTGGGTGGCCTTCATATTTATCGATTGCACATTGTGTACATCCAATGTTTGGGTAGGGGGAGTAGCCGAAATAGTAGTATGGCTAGTCGTTGTATGCTGGATAGACAATTGTTGCAATTGTTTCATCAGTTGTTCAGTGGGCTTTGTTTGTACTGAACCAACAATACCATCGGCATGTGGTCTAGCTCTCTATCTAGTTTTATCAAGTATTGATCATGGCACATCTGGAAAGATCTCGTACAGTAGAACAAACTGAGAATAGATTATCTCAAGTTGTTGAGCTCTCATGATTTCATCTTCTTTGGAAAACACTCCCGACATTGCGACGTCTTTGGATAATTGTGGGACCAAAGACTTAAGGAAACATTCAAGAAATAATGTTGGTGGGACTAGTGTTGGGTCACATATTTGTCCATATTTTCATCATCTATAGACATCCATTACATCCCTTCTCCATCCTATTATCATTCATTTATCATTCCATTTTCCATACATTTGCTACAATTGCTCATAAATTGACATATTATTCATATTATGCTTTAGTGGTTAATAATGATTATTCTTCCTTCATTTTTAATGAATTAAAGACTATTATGCATGGATTTTTTTATGATGGTTTGATGAGTGATTTTATGTATCAATATTTGCAACAGTCAAGGTTCCAACCTCCAAATGACACATGTGAGTTCCAGCTCGTGGTTAACCGTTTTCAGTGAAAAACGTGGAAGATAAGGAGAGACAAATTTGCGTGGAATATTGTGAGCAGATGAGGATGAATCTCGAAAATCCGAGACATGGGTTTTTTTCAGAATGGACCCAATTGAGGTCAATGTGGGTCGGTTTCCAATTGGAGCTACGGTTTGAGAGAAATCACTAGTTCTTTAAAAGGGTATTTTCCAGATTTACAGTTGCAGTCGGTTCTCTAAACTTAGCAATTTGTTTGAGAAACCCAGGGATTTGGGGATTTGATTTGTATAAATAAGACCTATTCAATCATGAGAGGGGCAGTCATGAAATTATATAGAATTTATTTGTAAGAAAGAGTTGAACTTATGTAATTTCGGAGTTTTCTTCAATAATACAAAGGAGTTCATGGATCTGCAATTACGTCCAACTTTCTCTTGATCTTGTAAGTCTTTTGGCCACACATGCTAGTTGAGGCAAGGCCCCCTCAATCTGGTATGTGTTGGTCTTATTCATTTACTTGTATTTTTATTTTCATTGTCTTAATTTATCTTGGTTTATGATTAGTTGATCACTGCTTACAGTTGTGTGTTGTTTATTAGATTGCTCTTATAGTAAGATTCAATTCATGTTGTTGTGACTTCATTTTGTTAATAATCCTTTAATTTATGTAAGAGTGTGGTAGTGGTTTTATTTCAGCTGAGTGTATTTTCAAGAAAGAGCGGATTTGATTGATTTTAAGTTATGTGTTTTATTTCATTAAATAGATAATAGTGTTAGTTGGAATTTGTTGCTTGCATATATTTTGCATGGCAACTTTGAAATAAAAGACTTTCTCGGGTTGAAAATTGAATAGTTAGGCAAATACTACAATGCAATTAATTCAACATTAGTTCAGCCCAATGTAGCGAATGTTGTTCCTTTGAGTGTAGTTGTTGTTCATTTGAAAGGAATAGTTGTCGTTCCTTTCGCGCGACTATTGTTCCTTTGAGTGTAGTTGTTGTTCATTTGAAAGGAACAAGTGTCATTCCTTTCGTGCGACTATTGTTCCTTTGAGTATCATTGTTGTTCATTTGAATGGAAAAACTGTCGTTCCCTTTACGATTGTTGTTCCTTTATAGGTGTTGGATCTCTGGAGGTTGGGTATTGAAAGCGAAAGGTAAGAACCTATGTAGGCAAAAAATAAAATGTTTGTGCCAGCGTCTACCTTTGGCTGATGCATAGAGGTTGATTTTAGGACATATTTAGAGCCCAACATTTTGGCGTCGTTGCTGAGGAAGTTATCAAGGGCGCACAAGTCCAATTGACATTGTTTTTTTAGTTGCATGTTCTTGACTCCGAGGTGAAGGGTCAAGGCATGTAGGTTTCTTGATTGTTTCTTTCTTTGCATTTAGTTTTTAGTTTTTGATCCTAAATCTTATCATTTCTCTTAGTGGCGATGTAAGCACCACCCATCCTACTCACAAGTTGACAGGAACATTTGAAGAAGGAGCCTTGAGATAGCACATAAAAAATCCAACAAAAATATGGTAGGTAAGAAGGAGATAGAAGTTGTTACCTTTGAATTCCTCATCAGAGATCCTGAAGGAGTGGTACAAATGCAAAGCATACCCCCATCCGATCTACCAAATTTTCACGGTTTGGCAAATGAATACCCTGATGCATTCTTATTTCAATTTGAAGTACTTGTAGAGGTTATGGTTATTTTACTAATGATCAAAATTTGAATATTTTTCCCCTTACTCTAAAAGGAACATCCCTCTGATGGTTCATGAGCCTCGGTGGTAATTCTATACAAACTTGGGAAGACATGAAATATGTATTCTTGCAAAGGTACCAAGATTATTGCAGGGTCAATGACGATATCTTTGGAATGAAACAAGGAGAAGAAGAGAGTTTGGAGGAATATGTGGAGCGCTTTCAATACAACCTTCAAAGATCCAAACAAAAACAGTTGGGAAAAGAGACCTTGAAAATACACCTACTCAAAGGAATCCATGATGAATCTTTAAAAATCTTAAATTTGATGGGAACAGGTGATGTATTTCAGTTACCATATGATGATATTTGTGAGTTATGTAGAAGGTATTCAAGAGGGAACTTCAAGATTGGTAAGAATTCTAGTGAGCCTTCTTCACAATATTTTAAATCTGCTGCAAAAACAAGAGTTATAGGAGTTGAAATCATTACTTCAATTGAAAATTTTAAAGTTGATATCATTAGCTCATTAAATTCACAATTGGATATTTTGAAGGATAAGAAAAAATGGGAGGAACCTGAAGAAACAGTTTGTCCTCGGTGCCAGAAGAAACATCTTGCAATGGATTGTCCTTTGGATAGTCTCATAATTTGTGGCATATGTGACTTGAGTCATGCAACGGATCGTTGCCCCTCCTTACCCAAGATAAAAGCAATATATCAAAGAGATCGAGGAGTTGTAGAAATTTCACCACAACAAACATGGCCTACATGTATGATTCAAAACTCTATCCCTCCATTTCCTTACTCTCACAAGCAATCATTGAATACTCATACACCATGGAAACTGTGGAAACCCCAATCTCAGTCCTACCTACCTTTTCCACAAGGTTAGCATGGCCCATCTTATGATCCCATGACTACTTTCCCTCATGTTGTGACAAACACCAATCCTCCATACTTTCCACAAGTTCTTCAACAAAATCCTATTTTCCCATTAAGGTCATCCACACAAACCAATCAGTTATACTTTCCATACTTAACTTTTCATCAAGCTCCTCCATGCCCTACACAACTTCCTGTTCAACCCACCTTGCACCCTAACCATAATAAAGTAGTGCAGTATACTTACAGTGCTGACCTGCACAACTTTTCTACATTTACCACTTATCCTGCCTCACCTACACCATTGCAACAAATCCATATGAGGTATGGGCAGGTTGTAAGTCCAAGAATTGAAAACGAAGTTTCTTATCATCAGCAGCAAACTGACAAGATCAACAAATCTGATAAAAAACAAACATTGGAACTGAAAAGTGAAGCATCTTCTACATCATGGTCACTGGATATGAATCTCTTCTGCATTCAGGAAGATCAGTTTTATAAATAGATTCATGGTGTAACATCTATAGAAAATCAAGGGAACAAGGACTATATTGAATCTTGGTTTCAATCTGTCACCAATCTGCAGCTTCATGTTATACTTCAACAATTCTTGGCACTATCATTTCAAGGGAAGTTGGTCTTTCATATCTTGGTATTCATAAAGTTATATTTTTTCAGTTGTGGGTATGAGCATATTTGAGATTTGTTACGTAAGTGGCTTCATTGGAAGTATTCTTATACTTGAGTTAATTCATTTTTTAAGTGAAGTAGGGTAGGGTAATGAATGAATTTTCAATAAATGCTTAATGGAATTGATTAGTTTAGTTCTAAGCATTAGTAGCCTAGTTTAGAAATAAAAATGAGACACCTTCAAGAGATCATCATTCGATCGCTTGTAGCCTTGATCTCATGGACTTTCTTTCAAAAATCATCATTTTTTTTAAGTTTTAGCATTTGCTGCAACACATTGTGTAAGTCAATATAGGTACTCAGTGCTTGAAATTTTTGGTATGGGCATGTATTCCATTGAAATTTATATCATTAAAAACATTCACAGCGATTTCGGTCACTTTTTGAGAGCCATATTTCATTTATTGGATTTTTGTGGCATTTTGGCTTGAAATGTTTACTAAAACACAGTTGGGACAGTCTGTTTTTGGGAGACCAAATGGATTTTTTTTTCAAAAACTGTTTACATCTCAAGTATCCCTTTGAATCTATTTTACAAACCAATTTGAATTTTTGAGATTGGGCATCAAACTAAAAAGTTATGGTCAAAATACCAACGGGATGTCAAGTAGGCAGCTTAGAAACAGAGCTAAGACAATCACCTTTTGGATGCCTTATTGGATAGATACTGAAAACCTGTTTCATTGGTATATTTCCCTATGAGTCTAGTTTACAACGCAATTTTAATCACTCAATTCTGATATCATATGAGGAAGTTATGACCAACACACTTGTTGCTTGTCATAAATCTGCACTTTGAAAAATCTATCTTCCCAGATGTTCATTGGTAAATTTGACTCAGCAATTCCTCTTGTAATTAAAAAAAATTTCTATTGGAGATAACTACATGAATCTAATTTCAGCTCCAATTGGAATCACATCAATCCCTCATCAAACGAAAAAAGGTATGCCTAAAACCGTGACTATTGGTCTAGCCTGAAATTTGAAAAACACATTATCATGCAGGGTGTTACTGAGCATATTTGGCATATCATCACATGGAATTTTCAAAACCTGTTTCTAATGGAAATAGACCTCTAAATTTACTTTTATTTGGATTTGGAATCACTCAAATTGGACAAGAAACAAATAATTTATGATCGAAATATTGTTGAGTAGTATATGTTGGCCAACACTCCTGAACAGGTATAAAATGAATTTTGTTTCATTTATTTTCTTTGGATTTGTTTTATAAGTAACTACATGTTTTTTTTGCATATGTCTTGGATCTAGAGAGCCCATACACCTCTCTTCTCCATGATCTCATGTTTTATTGCAGGTAAGTTCTTATGTTTTGCAGGTCCTTGGAAAATCAAAGAAGGTTAATACATGCATGAGTGATTCTTGAAGACTTTTTCTCAAATTTTCAAATGGATTGAGCACACAACAAATTGAGAGATTGATGTGAAAACCATACAAATACCAATGTTTTAGAATTCAAGTTTCATTGCTACATTAACCATGCCAATAATCCTTCTAAGAAGACATTATGCTCATCATGCTCATTCACCAACACTGTGATATGCCTATACATTTTTTTTCCCTCTACCATTCCATTACCTTCTATTCCATTTCATCACTTCCATACTTTCCACTCCAATCACTGCTAACCCATGAATAAAGTCACTCAGCTCCCTTACCTCTTGCTAATGAAAATATTTCATCTTCAGTTCTTCAAATCCTTTTGTCTATGCTCATGTTGGATGATGTGGGATTCTTTAAGGCCCTCCTTCTAACAAATCTCATCCCATCGACTCCAACACATCATCTGGGATTGAGGTTAGAGTTTCATAGTGCCCTGGGATGTGCATACATCAATGGTAGATCTCATTGTTGTTAATCATGGGGATTCATCAATGCCTCTTGATTGACAAATCTTGCAGGTGACTCGACTCCAACAAATCCATTTGTACCTGTCAAGATGCACTAAGGTACTTTAGAGATCACTATCATCAAAGGTGAGTTTCTTCACATTAGTTAACGGCATATATTAATGGTCGATAATCCAATGATTTCTTTCCATGCTCGACTTCAGCACATTCATTCACATTGTAAGAATTGTACCTCGGTTTTGTAGTAGTTGAAGATTATGTGATCTAATGGTTTCAACAGTGATTTTCAGCATCATTTGTTTCAGTAGTTCTGTAGTCCCTTTCCATTTTCATTTCAGCATTTGATTTTCAGAATAAGAGAAGGAGATTTCTGCTTTTGTAGCAGAATTCTTCATCATCATTTGTTTCAGCAGCAGTAGTCTTACATGCAGCCAGCACAACATCATTTCAAATTAGATTCAGCCTCATTCTATTTAAGCTCTCATATACATCTGTCTCAACATCAGTTTGGCTTACATCAGCTTCAACAGACATCGATCCATCCATGCCAATCAAATCTTTCATGGAGGTAAAACTTGAGGTAAAATAGCATGAGTTTTTGATTTATTAAAGATTTAGGAAAATGTCATGAAGAACCACTAAGGATTTATATTCTCCATTTTCATATCATAACTCATATATTACCTCTCTTATCCATCCATTACCATATCAACCTTCACCTCATGCACTCCCAACACCCAAGTCAAGTCCTTCCCTACATCTCCTAACATCCAAGCATGAGAAATTGATTTGTTTCTACCACATAAGAACCAGAATAGAGAAAGGAAGAAGATCATGATGTCCATTTTCATACAAGCACGCTAAAAGTTAGAGGTATGGTTTCTTTGGTTCACTTCCATGATGTATTCATTCATCTCATGGGTTTCCAATTATCTTTTCCAGCATTTTGACTCATGGTTCTCCTACATATTCCACATCTTCAAAAAGTTGTTGTTATGGATTCATGAAAGGATACAACATATGTGTTATATGGATTTGAGTCATACATGTTATAAGGATTTGATAGGCTATAAAGTTAATGGATGTCCCAAGAATGATTACGATGCTAACCCTTTCATTAATGCCTAGCCCTCCCATATGAACATTGTGTTTGTTTTTCTCACTTGTCGATATACATCATTGTTTAAAAGAGGGCTATGTGCTCATAATATTTACCATGGGAGCATGATAATGGTTCTCTTGGGTGGTAGTATGATGATTGTGTGGCATCCTTTGTTTCCATTATGAAAACACATGTGTAGTTGTCTACACAAATGCTAATGGAAGGAAGTAGTTATTAAAAGGCAATTGAAAGAATGTCTCCACCCAAAATTTAAAAAGGAATTTTTGTAGTGGCTTGTTTCAGAGGCACCTTTCCCATAGTTATTGCAAGAAAAAGAAGAAGCCTATGCTACCATAAAAAAAAAAAAAAAAAAAAAATCACTTTGAGTCATTATCTTTGGCATGCAACAACAATCATTAGTTTCTGCCCATGGTTTCATATTCAACCATCTATTCTCAGCATCATAATTTTATTGTTGAAATTTTAGAAAGTGAAGGTATATCCAAGGAAAATTCAGATTTTGGCATGCTAATACAGTCTATCATGAAATCTATGGTAGAAAGTTGGGTCACCATTGGTACATGGGCAACAAATTTACCTGGGCATTGGGCAAACTTATTGGAATTTCCAGATTTTGTCATTGGTTGGCTACATTTGTTTTTAGGAGTTATCTTCATTACATGAAGAATGAAAAAGCTACTATGCATTCCCAAGAATCTATTTGAAGAAGGAAGTTGATTGTCCACAAGAACCTACAGTAAAAGACACTATTGTAGAAGCCATTTTCTTTTAAACACATGGGTAGAAATACATAGGTATGTGGTTCATTTTCTTGGTTCATGATACACTGATTGATTCACAAATTATGAGAACTTCATAATGATGGTAAAAAATTTGTTCCATACAGTCTTAATGTTATGAATTTTCATCGAAAATAAGTCTTGTTATCAATGATGAAATCTTGTGAGGTAACCTACAAACAAATTAAGTTTTTTTTAGATCTGGAATCCCATGATTACAGGGTTGCAATCCCCATAAGTGAAACTGAGATTATTGGAGGGTATATCATATGGTATGGGGATTTTCAAATACATATGGTTAAGCATTTGATTGTAAACTCATGACATGGACAGCTCAATCACATTCTGAGATAACATTTGATGGATTTCCAAGATTGGAGGATTGGTATTCAAGCATTGATAAGGTATTTACAACTAGCAGTAAAAGATATCCTGTACTGATCATTTTGCAGCAAGCTCATGACCAGATTCAAGGTTTGTAGATTGTTTTCCCATTAAAAATGTTTCCTTAAAGTGCAAACAAAACTTATTGAGGGAATTTGATGGTGATTGTGTTGTATACATAAGCAAGGGGTACTCAGAGATGATTGTCTTCTTATGCATTAGTTTTCTGTAGAGGATCTCTTTTAAGATTGTGTTTAAGTTTGATTTCATAATGCAGCATGAGGACATGCTATACAATCAATGTGGGGTGGTTACTATGCATGATCGTTTGTTCTCTCATTTTCCATTCATATTTATTTTTCTCATACATGTTATTTTTCTACAAAAAAGTGCAGAAATTGATTTGGGCATATCTTCCAAATGACGAACTGGGTTGTCATGATTTTTGGTATGATGAAGCATGGGATTAGTCTAAATATGCCTACAAAACCCACTTTGTACTTTGTAAAAATGTGGTGTTGCCAGAACTGTTTCGGGAGAGTTTCAATTACGAGGAATTTCAACAAAAGGATACATTGGGATTTGGTTACTATGCATGATGGTTTGTTCTCTCATTTGCCATTTATATTTATTTTTCTCATACATGTTATTTTTCTACTAAAAAAGTGCAGAAATTGTTTTGGGCATATCTTCCAAATGACGAACTGGGTTGTCATGATTTTTGGTATGATGAAGCATGGGATTAGTCTAAATATGCCTACAAAACCCACTTTGTACTTTGTAAAAATGTGGTGTTGTCAGAACTATTTCAAGAGAGTTTCAATTACGAGGAATTTCAACAACATGATAACTTGGGATTTGTGTATTGGATTGTTATGATTTTTGGCAAGAATGTGCATTAAATTGTGACATATAAAACTATCAAAATACCTTCTTCATATGAGTTGTGATTTGCATGAAAATCCATTGTATCAACAAAATTCAAATGAGTCCTTAACAACTTGGTTAATGCAATGTATTGAGTGAGGACATGCAACATTTTCAGTGTGGAGAAGATGTTGAGTCACATATTTGTCCATATTTTCATCATCTATAGAAATCCATTCCATCCCTTCTCCATCTTATTATCATTCATTTATCATTCCATTTGCCATACATTTGCTACAACTACTCATAAAATGACATATTATTCCTTTTATGCTTTAGTGGTTAACAATGATTATTCTTCCTTCATTTTTAATGAATTAAAGACTATTATGCATGATTTTTCTGATGATGGTTTGACAAGTGATTTTGTGTATCAATAGTTGCAGCAGTCAAGGTTCCAACCTCCAAATGACACATGTGAGTTCCATCTCGTGGTTAATCGTTTTCACTGAAAAATGTGGCAGATAACGAGAGACGCATTTGCGTGGAATATTGTGAGCAGATGAGGATGAATCTCGAAAATCCAAGACATGGGTTGTTTTTAGAATGGGCCCAATTGAGTTCATTGTGGGTCATTTTCCAATTGGAGCTACGGTTTGAGAGATATCACTGGTTCTTTAAAAGGGTATTTTCCATATTTACAATTGTGGTCGGTTCTCTAAACTTATCAATTTGTTTGAGCAACCCATGGATTTGGGGATTTGATTTGTATAAATAAGACCTATTCAATCAGGAGAGGGGCAGTCATGAAATTATATAGAATTTATTTGTAAGAAAGAGTTGAACTTATGTACTTTCTAAGTTTTCTTCAATAATACAAAGGACCTGATGGATCTGCAATTACGTGCAACTTTCTCTTGATCTTGTAAGTCTTTTGGCCACACATGCTAGCTGAGGCAGGGCCCCCTCAATCTGGTATGTGTTGGTCTTATTAATTTACATGTATTTTTCTTTTCATTGTCTTAATTTATCTTTGGTTTATGATTAGTTGATCACTACTTATAGTTGTGTGTTGTTTATTAGATTGCTCTTATAGTAAGATTCAATTCATGTTGTTGTGACTTCATTTTGTTAATAATCCTTTAATTTATGTAAGAGTGTGGTAGTGGTTTTATTTCAACTGAGTGAATTTTCAAGCAAGAGAGGATTTGATTGATTTTAATTTATGTGTTTTATTTCATTAAATAGATAATAGTGTTAGTTGGAATTTGTTGCTTGCATATATTTTGCACGGCAACTTTGAAAAAAAAGACTTCCTTGGGTTGACAATTGAACAGTTGGGAAAATACTACAATGCAATTAATTCAACATTAGTTCAGCCCAATGTAGCGAATGTTGTTCCTTTGAGTGTAGTTGTTGTTCATTTGAAAGGAACAATTGTCATTCCTTTTGCGCCACTGTTGTTCCTTTGAGTGTAGTTGTTGTTCATTTGAAAGGAAAAGTTGTCATTCCTTTCACATGACTATTGTTCCTTTGAGTATCATTGTTGTTCATTTGAAAAGAGAAACTGTCGTTCCCTTTACGATTATTTTTCCTTTATAGGTGTTGCATCTCTGGAGGTTGGGTATTGAAAACAGAAGGTAAGAACCTACGTAGGCAACAAATAAAATGCTTGTGCCAACGCCTACCTTTGGTTGATGCATAGAGGTTGATTTTAGGACATATTTAGAGCCCAACAATTGGCACCTTAATCAAACTTTTCTGGTGTCTCCATTCTCGAATGTGATTAGAGATATGGTTTGCTTTTGTCTATTCAAAATTGGCCAGCAATTTTGTGCCAGCATCGTATCTCACAGGTAATTGGAAATGGTTTAGGAAAGCCATTTCCAATTCGTCAAAGGAAGAGTATCTTGAGCGGTCGATCTCAATGTACCATTTCACAACACTCCCAATGAGAGTACGTTGAAACATTCACAATTGTATGAAGTCGTCTTTCAAATAATTAGATGAGCACCAAAGGTGAAAAGTAGTCACATGATCCCCTAAATCTTCGTTAGGTTTGGCTTATAACTTTGGTATGTCCGAACGAAACTTCGTCGACATAGGGGGCCAACGCAGATCAAGACAGATAGGATCATTCAACAACCTTGTTAAGTCTATCAAATGCAAGGTTGCTAGGAAAGGTAGTTTGGGTTGTTGGTGATAACCATGGAAAAAGGGGCCTAGAGTTTGACTGGCACCAGGTTGCCAGGAAAAGTTGGGTTGTTGGCCTGGGTTGTGGTAAAAACAATGGCTATGACCAGTGTACAGATTCTGCATTTTAGGAGACACCATTGGCTGATTCCCAAAATAGGACGTAAATGGTTGGGCATGCATTACATTCGGAGGACTTTGGGAAGGTTTGCCCCATGCTGATCCCATGGGCAGAGGTACTGCACCTTGCCCGGGGTTCCATTGGTTGTGAAAAGAGTTGCCCTAGATCAACATTCCTGATGAAGGAACTGATCCCTACCAAGAATTCCAAGGTCTTGATGTGGAAGAAGTTCCTGGGTTTTCCCCTTTTGTAGGAATAGTACCCTGCATAGGATTAGGTTGTCCGTAATTGGGGTTGCCCCCAGTCGGGAAAGCAGGTGAAAAGAAAGTGTTGTTACCAAATGCACCAAAAAAAGAAAACGATGTTGAACCTACCGACATATTATGAGAAGTTGGTCCTTGACTCCCTGCTCCAAATGAATTATGGTTTGCATTCGGCCCAGTGGAATGTTGGTGGGCACCACCGAGTGAAGGGGAAGAAGGAGGTATATGACCTCCTACGTAAGGGAAAGTGTTAAAGGGAGCTTAAGTGCCCCCTATGGGTCCTTGAAGAGGAGCGTTAGAGCTCCCTGTCCCCATATCTAAAGTCTATAAAGTGGAGTATGAGAGTACAGGGCTTGTACCTGATCTAGGCATCATGTATGAGAACGGAGGGCCTGTTGCACTCTGTGTGAAAGGAGCAGTGGTCGCCACCAAAGACAGGATCGAACCACTTCTCGAGGTAGAGGCAGTCGATACCATGCTGTCTCAGACTAGAAATGGTGGGTTAGGAGGTGGAACACCCCCTATGGTGACAGCCGACAACCGTAGTGGGAATAGGATAATTCCCAGAAGAAGTGCCAACGTTTATTTCCATTGCTGCATGTCACACTGTCTGGCGCTCGTAAGGATAAATATGTACGATGATGGCTGCTGAAATATCAGTGGTTAGAGTTTCGGATGGACCAAGAGCTTCCACTCCAAGGTATGAAATGGTTGGTTCCTCCAGATGTTGGTCAGGCATAGTTTCCTGTGACTTGGTCACTTCAAAAGACCCTTGTTGATCTAGCTTTCACCTTAGCGGTGGTGGGGGTGGCTCCAGTGTAACCAGTGGCAGGCCAAGAATCCTTCGTGATCAGCAGAGCTCATGATCCTCCACTATGTAAGAAGATCAAAGACACACTAGGGCTTTCTATTCATTCAAAAACAGCACACACTAGAAAAAGTCCCTATGAGATAAAACAAGCAATGACTAAACTAGTTGTAAGAACAGTTACAACAACCAACACTAGAGAAACTTACCGATGCAAGTGAAACTCGAATACGGAATCACCCTTTGGTTATAATATACAAAGTGTGTCCCGATGTGTTTCCTAGGTACCGCGGTCTACCCCCACAGTCACCTGTGTAAGTCCCTAAAATAATGGCAACTAGGTTGCCAGCATGTGAACAGTCACCAGGCGAGTGCAGTCGACAGTCGTGTAGACCACAATGAGTAGGTTATCAAGCCCAAAACCTATCAATGGTATCGAAAGTAAGTGGTCCGGAATACAATTGAGGACCTCGAATGGATTTGAGACCCATGAAGCTCTATGGCAAATGCAATCGACGAAATCCCAAAACAAGCCCTCTATATGTGTTCCCCACTAAGCTTGGTCCAGATTTGGAGGGGTTATCTATGCTAACTTTCCGCAGGTGACCTCATGTTTAGCCCCTGTGTTAGAGGGGGGTACCGAATAACTTTCATGATACTGTACTTTTAACACTCCCTAGCACACACTCTTTCGTATGTTTTGCATCCTTGAAGAGTTTCCTCTCCAACCTAAATCAAGGCTCTAGTCTAGACTAGTTGATGGACCCTACAAACATAAAGTCTAGTTGATTTTGATTAATCGTTAATTTTTTATGGCTTGTGTTAAGTCAAAGGTTATGAAATTGAAACTAGTGATGTTTTGAGAGACAAAAGAAATGATAAACTGAAAGCTAGAAACAAAATAACTTCTTCTTGACAAAAAATTTACTCAACTTTTCAAACTAAAAATCTTTCTAAGATATTTGGACAGCAAACTCAAAATAGGATTTCATTTGACTACGAGCTACTTATTGTCCTAAGTAAACAGCCAAGAAATTATGAAAGAAAAATGTTTCCTGATTTTTTATGCAAACCAACAACTACTTAACCAAACCAAGAAATAAAAGAGTTTTTTTTTTATTTAATGCTCGCAAAGAAAAAAGGAAAAATGATGACAAGTAAAGACAAAGAAAACTTTTGGCCTAAGTGAAGATCGCAAATAATTACTGACAATAACACACAAACTGATTAAAGAAGACCCTCACACTTGTCTAAAAACCCTATGAAAGAAAAAAAAAATTAGGAAAACTTTTTATTGAAAAAGAAAGATATTTTTGTGAGCAAACCTAAGTTGTCGACTGTTATGTCAAATACCAAGATTAAATCAAGGAAATCCCTAAGAGGTATAACTCTCGATAAGGAAGAGGATGACTGCCTCTCCTTAAACAAAAATTTTCTCAACAGGAACGTTGTTGATAATTCAACAGTCATCATGTGCACGCGAGTTGTGTAAGGTCATAGCACATGTACACTCATGCAGGCCTTAAACAGGCCGCCTGTACCTATGCAATGCATCAAAAATGAAAAAACAAGTAATCAAACACTGGAAGAGACTACTGGTATTGAGAACCAGGGTCCCTTGAAGACTTAGAAACTTACTTGGATAGAAAAGAAAAAACAATTCAAGAAAAATTTCATAGAACACAACCAATCTGAGATGGTACCTAAGCTAACAACCACAAAACAAAGACCAGAATGAGATCCAGAAAACCCCTGAGAAGGATCACTTCTGACAGGGGAGAGGATGACTGCCTCTCTAAAAAAATATTATGAACTCAAACACGCAATTGAAACTTTATCAACTAGTGTGTGCACGTGGGCTGTGTGAAGGTCGGGTGCGGGTACATGCATGAAGGCCTTATATAGGCCGCGTGTACCTCTATGACTTCCGTAAAATAAAAATCATCCAAGCAAAGAAAGCGAGGAATACTGTGCAAGATACCAAATATAATAAATATGCAGAACAGAAATAAAATGCTAGAAATGGCAGAATAATAGTAATATATCCATCATAATCTCCACAATAACACAGAAATGATATAAGAACAACAATAGAAATAGCACTTTGATTCAGAAAGCAATGTTCACAAGCCTCTTTGAGGGGGAAACCTCTAATCGAGCAGCTCTATGTTACAATAATCTCCAAGCTAGGGTTTTCATACCCTCGACCCTTATTTATACTAAATATTTTTATTAAGAGAAGCATCTAGAGGAAGATCCTTCTAGAAGCGGAAGCTTCTATTAGGTCTTCTTACATCCGACTTATTCTATTTTATTGAAAATCCTTATTAATATTGACCTTTATTACATCTGAATATATTGATCTACCTATGTGCGGGTTAGGACCCTAACATGTATGCCCCCTTAAAAACAGCCTTGTCCTCAAGGCTTGAGATGTGGAAACTACTACAAAATGGTAGTTGGTTCCCAAGTGGCATCTATTGGAGTCGTATCTTTCCACTAGACTAGCACTTCCTTGATGGTTCTCTAATGCAAGCGATGCTCACGCTGGTCCAAAACTGCTTCTGGTTGTAGCCAAATGGATCCTTCTTCAGCTAACTCGAGAAGGTTGGTTTGAATTTGGCACCTAGTTCCAATCACCTTCTTTAAGCATGAAACATGAAAACCTGGATGTAGCTTCGACTAACTGGGCAGAGCTAACTGATATGAGATTTGTCCCACACGCTTGAGAACTCTATAAGGAACATTAAATTTAGGTGTTATATTCTGACAATGCTCGGCCTTGAGGGAAGTTTGATTGTATGGTTGCAGTCGTAGGAACACCTGATCCCCTTCTGCAAATTGACATTCAGAGTGACCTTGATATACTTGTTGCTTCATGCATTTATGTGCCATGACCAAGTTCTCTTTAAGGGTACAAAGAATATCCTCTCGAACTGTAAGTGTTTGGTCAACTTTCTGGACCTTCGAGGTACCCGGTAAGTATGAGAGAACTGAAGGTGGCTTCTGTCCATATACCACTTCAAAAGGAGTCATGCGAGTAGTTGTATGGTAGGAAGTGTTGTACCACCATTCGGCTAGGGGTAGCCATTGAGCCCACTGATGTTGTTTTTCAGAGGCAAAACACCTCAAATATGTTTCCAAACACTTTTTGACAACTTCTGTTTGACCATCAGTCTGGGGATGATAAGTTGTGCTGAGATGCAATTGGGTGCCCTGTATCTTAAACAGTTCTTGCCAAAAATTGCTTGTGAAAGTTGGGTCACGATTAGAAACAATAGAGTGTAGCATGCCATGAATCTTGAAGACCTGGTCCATGAAAAGTTGAGCCACCGTGGATGCACTAAATGGGTGTTGAAGAGCGCAGAAATGAGAATACTTAGACAGGCGATCCACAACCACCATTATGACTAATTTATTCCCTGATTTGGGTAAGCCAATAATAAATTCCATAGAGATATCCTTCCAAATAGCAGGTGGAATCGGAAGCGGTTGTAGTGTTCCTGGAGATTTGACTGTTTCTCCCTTGTTGCATTGACACACCTCACATTCAACGACAAAATTACGGATGTCTTGTTTCATACCATCCCAGAAAAAAGAACGTTTGACCCTGTCATATTTTTTGGTGAACCCTAAGTGCCCCGCTGTGGGTGTAGCATGAAGCTCAGAAAGTACCATGGATTTAATCTTTGATTGTTTACTTAAATACAAATGGCCTTTGTATCGAAGCTCATCCTGGAGCCAAGAGTACCCTGAGGGAGCCAGAGCCTTGGTTTGCAATTGCTGGATTAGATGCGAACTTTTGGGATCTTGAAGCCATTCCTAGCACACAACATGGAGCCAATTGGGTACAATGAAGGAAAGGGAAAAAAGGGATCCTTCTTCTTCATATTTTTGGGACAGTGCATCTGCCACTACATTTTATTTTCCATTCTTGTAAATGATCTCATAATCATAACCAAAGAGCTTAGTCACCTATTTTTGTTGCTCCTGGGAGGAAATGCATTGTTCTAGAAAGTACTTGAGGCTTTGATGGTCGGTCTTAATTTGGAAGCATTGCCCCAAGAGACAAGGGAACCATAGATCAATGGCATGTAGAATAGCCAACATTTCCTTTTCATAAATGGGTTTTCCCAGATTCTTTTCAGACAGTTGCTTGTTGGTGAAGGCCAAAGGTTGACCCTCTTGCATAAGGATAGTGTCGATTCCTTTCCCTGAGACATCAAATTCCAACACAAAGGTCTTTGTGAAATCAGGAAGGGCCATAACTGGAGTGGTGCACATGGTCGTCTTCAAGGTTTGAAAAGCTGGAGCAGCGGCTAGAGTCCAAGTGAAAGAGTTATTTTTTAGGAGAGCAGTGAGAGGTGCTACAATCTTTCTGTAGTTATTAACAAACTTGCGATAATACCCTGTTAAGCCCAGAAATCCATGCAGGCTTTTGAAATTCTTTGGGTGTGTCCAGTCTTGCATAGCTTAAATCTTTTTCGGATCCACCCTAATGCCATCTTTGCCAACCAGATGACCCAAGTATTCTACTTCTGAGACACCAAAAGCACATTTAGACTGTTTCAGGAAAAGTTGGTGCTGGGAGAGGAGATGGAGAACTTGATCCACATGAGTAAGATGGTNTGTCCAGGTTTTTCTATAGATGAGGATATCATCAAAGAAAACTAAGACAAAATGATGGAGAAAGGGATGGAAGACATGATTCATGAGGCTTTGGAAGGTGGAGGGGGCATTACACAAGCCAAAGGGCATGACGAAAAACTCATAGTGGCCCTCATGAGTGCGAAAGGCCGTCTTGGAAATGTTTGCCTCTTTCATATGTATCTGGTGATAGCTCGAGCGAAGATCAAGTTTATTAAAGAATTGGGTGCCACTCAATTCATCCAGGAGGTCATCAATGACAGGAATGGGAAATTTATCTTTAATGGTCAGTTTGTTGAGGGCATGGAAGTCAGGACACATTCTCCAATAACCTTCTTTATTCAGGACCATGACTACAGGAGAAGAGTAAGGGCTTGTACTGGGGTGGATAACGCCTGCATTAAGGAGTTCCTGGACCATTTTCTCAATTTCATTTTTCTGTGAAAAGGGGTGGCGATATGGACGGATATTGGGAGGAAGGCTTCTGGGTACAAGCGGAATGGAATGATCATGAACATCACGGGAAGGAGGGAGTCCTTGGGGAGTGGAAAATACCATTTGATGTTTAGAAAGGAGATCTTGGAGGTCATGCGGCACTGAGGGTGTATTTGTTGCTTGGATGGCATGGAGTTGGGCAATGACACTAGAATGACCTTTTTTGAACAGCTTTTCCATGCAATGGCAACTAATGACCTCAGGTGAACCAGCAGTGATGCCTTGGAATTTATATCGGTGGCCTTCCTAGTCGAATTGCATGATTAATGCCTTAAAATCCATGAGAATGGAACCCAAAGTTCTTAGCCAGTCGGCACCCAACACAATGTCACAACCACCCATGTCGATAGAAAACATATGGGATTTTAGGTGGTAGTCATCGATTTGGAGATGCACATTTTCATAGTGCCCTCCACATTTCATGGAACCACCATTGGCAATCATGATTTGGAAATTTTTGACAGCATGGATGTAGCAATGAGTTTCTTGGGCAATGTGATGATGAATAAAATTATGGGTGCTTCCACTATCAACTAGAATGATGACCTTCTGATGCTTGATGTAACCAATTAACTTGAGGGTTTGGGGAGCGGAAAAGCCAATGAGAGCATTGAGGGAAATGACAGGTTCTACTTCAGGAGGGTTTGGAGAGAGGAAAAGCCAATGAGAGCATTGAGGGAAATGACAGGTTCTACTTCAGGAGGGTCTGAGGGAGGGGTTATGTCAATGATTTCAGGTGACTCAAACACAAGGGGAGTTTCAGCATCCTCTTCTGAAATATCCTCAGAGATGGCCATAAAAAGATTTTGTTCCTTACACTTGTGGCCCGAGAAATATTTGTCATCACAATTATAACAAAGGCCTTTGAGTTGGCATTC
>JZKD02S1635524.1:537819-564167 GCA_000966675.3 Picea glauca | reverse complement strand
AATTATTCTCTCTATAGATGTTAGGATTGGTCCTTCTAGTAGCCATAGCCATAATTTTACTTTCAACATTTCTTGCCACCCTGAATGCATTCTCCAATGATTTGGGTTCCCAAAGACGAACCTCATGTTGAATGTTAACCTTTAAAGTTCTTATGAATACATCAATCAAGTGCTCATCTGAAATATTTGTTACCTTTATATTCAATCTTTGGAAGTTCTCAATGTGCTCTGTAACTAAACCCTTTTGCTTTAGATTTATCAATTGGCTAAATAAGGTATCTCTCCTTTTATCCTCATAGTGTGCTATCATTTCTTCCGTGAAAATTTTCCAAGTGACGAGTGATTTGCAAGAACAAAGCCATCGATACCATACAAATTGATTGGGTTCTAAATATGAAGAAGCAATTCGTACCTTTTGTGTATGTGGCACATTATGTAGATCAAAGAATTGCTCCATCTGAAGTATCCATGTGATTGGGTTCTTCCCATCAAACTTCCTCATATCGATCTTAGGAACGTGGTTGGTCTTTAACCCAAAGTTGAGTTTCTCCATTCGTGATTCATCTTCCTTGTGTCCTCATCATTAATTTCATGGGACACATTTTCACTTTCAGGTGTCCTCTCTATTAGGAAATTTTTCATTCCTTCCATGGTCTCCCTTTTTAAACCATCCATCTTATCATCCATTATTGCCTCCAACTTATCTTTAGTTGAATCCATCATACCGTGTAGTTCATCTTTTGTCACTATATTCTTTTGTAATTCATTTATGTCCCTACACATTTCTTCACCTTCATCAAGAGTCCAAGTAGGAATTTTTGGAGGCTTATTGACGCAGGCGCGCATTCCTCGAGCACCTGCTCACAGGATCATTCTATTTCCAATTCGTGAGCCGAAGCAGCTCATTCAATTCCCTTCTAGAATCTCTGATGAAAACCCGTTCCACAGGTCCTGCTCTTATCCCACACAACTCTTCTGCATAGAACCATGAGTTCCCCGATGTAATTTTGGGTTTCGGGAATCTCTGATCCCCGAGTCAAGAATTCACTGTCTCCGTGATATCCTGATCTCCGATCTTCCGATCTCCGATCTTCGAAGTACCGAAACACCTCCGTCAGCAACTAGCCCTCGAGGCTGAGTCTTGGCCCACAACAACCTCTTCACATATGACCACGACCCTATTTCGGGGTTTCGCGACCCATGCGCTCAACCTTCCGTCCTCTAGACCCCCGAAATACCGATATGCGAAATTATGATTTCCCGATGTGCTCTCCTATCGGAACCTTTCTCGAAGGCTTCAATCGTTGCCACATGTCCCCTCAAGATGGATGGTATTGATTGCCTCTCGCGTTTTCGGTATTTCAAATGCCAAAAAACCTTCTCTCTTGGGACTATTGATCTCTCGGATCTCGATTCTCTGTTATGCTGACAGCTGGCCCCACAAATGGCACTTCACTCCTTTCGGGGTTTCGGACTTCGAAGTTCTGAAATGTATGGACTTCTTGTCCATGAAATCTCCGATATGCTGATGGAATCTCCCGATCTCGCCACATGTCCCCAATAGATGGATGGCTCAGGCTTGTATCGGGGTTTTTACTGTGAACTTACCCAATCTCATGTCCACGGGATTTTCGATATCCCGATTCCCGACATCTCGATATCTCAATATATGTTGGGACTCTTTGTCTCTACTCTTCTCCACGCTAAGATTTAAACCATGTGAAACTCCCTACCGATCCAATGGCTGATGGGTATTTATGTGAACATCCAACGGTCCACAATATCCTGGGCTCATACCTTGGAAACTCGGTCGTAACCTCCTTACTCCTTCACCAGATTTGACAGTGCAGATCGGTTCTTCCTGTGCACTCACTTTGATACTTTCTGGATGTGAAATCTTCAACGGTGTTGATTTTGTCTCTCCTGTCAATCTGGCAGCTGTTGTGCTCCCTCCTGAGCTTTGCACACTTCTTCCCAGCCTTGGGAGAATTTTCCAAAACCCAAAGGCCTCGACCTTTGTCTATTTCCTCCAGCGAGCTCTCGACTTTAAGCTTCACCGCACGTATGAAACGTTGTCCCTCCTAATCTTTGCTCCTTTCGAATCCTTGAAGGATTCTTCAACTCCTATGCCTCTGCAAGGAATTCACATGCACACAAAAGTGCTATCCACCCTAATCTTTCCTGTAGCTTCGACCTCCAAGGAAACACATTTCTTCTTTCCTTTCTCCCACAAATGGAGATTATTTGGATGCCCCCCTGGCTATCCTCTGCCTCAAGCAACTTCTTGCTAAGCCTTTAGGGTGTTCAGTAACCCTGTGAAGATCCCTCAGTGGAAATTACAGAACTCAAAGCGTTCTCTTCTCCATGTGCCTGTCTGCACAATGTCTCGACGCCCACCTGGCAAAGTGTCAAGAATCCTCTGTGACACTGAATCCTTAAGAACTCACAGCCGAGTTCTTCCTTTGTGCACTCCTTGCACTAGCTCAATGCCCTCCTAGCAGAGCTTCATAGAAATCCTCATAGGTTCTGTCTGCAACTGTGTTCTCTCCCATAGCCTTGCCTCCAAGGTGTTCAGCAACCTTGAGGTCTTCCCTGAGTTGTTGATTCCATTTCTTGTGCCGCAGCACGTCTTTGTCTAAACCCACAGAATTCAGAGGTGCTTCAGTGCACCGGCATTCAGAGACCACAGTACTCCGTCATGCCCTCCTGGCATGAAACCTCAAAGACCTTCACCTGAAATCAAACATACTCTTGCAAATGCAAGCCTACAGCATACATTCATATCATGTAAAGAACACTCACAGACATCCATTTAACACATAATCATGCAGGAAAAATTACTCTTTGTATTAAGTATGGCAAATGCCTGTATTTACAAGGTGTTCTTGAGCAGGGCCTGTGACAAGGTCTCGGCTCCTTCTCTTCTGCTCTCTACTCACAGATTCTCTCTATCCTTCTCCCACACATATTCTCTCCCAACTAACTACTCAAGAGATACCATAGATCTTTTTACATGAGGGGGCTCTTCGAGCTCTTCCCTCCAATCTACCTACCCTATTCAATTACATTGAATGGGCTATCTAGTCCACTATCTGGATCTAGATCTCAACCTTACAAAACATTAAAGGCCTATCTACCCTATGCCTGCACAAAGGCACGACTCTATTTCTCAACAGCCTAAGCAATTAAATTACATTCAATTCAAATTTCAAATGAGGCTGCGCCTCTCTCTTCAATGCATGATTTGAATTTAGTAACGTGGCTGGCTGGCTGGCTAGATGATGTGGAGAGATGCTCCTACATCATACTCTTCAGCTGCAAAATTCATGAGCTCCCGCTCATGAGCTTCCCATATCAGTTGTGGAAATCCCCCTGGATCCCAAATCATCCTCTGGAGTTGTTCGCCTGCTCCATCTCTCTATTGTTTCTTCTGCGTTGTTGTTGTTGTTGCCTTCCCTCTGCTCAGCTTCTCCTCAATGACAGTTTCTGCTGACCAAAACATTAGTTCTCTGATCATGTCGATCACTTCATCCAACTGTTCTAATGGCTGGCCCTGTTCATGCAGTCTCCTCGGCTGCAAAAATTTTCAGCTCATGGGCAGATCACTGTGATCTCCCATGCCTTCTTCATTGGCTTCCAACTTCACCTGTTGGATGTGCACACTCTGCACTTTCACCCTTCTCTCCAAAGCTTCGAATTGTTTATACACATCAGCCAAACTAATGTTGTATGTTTCTTCTTCTTCTATTGCAAACTCCCATGTTGCAGTCTTTTCAATCTCCTGGCTGAAAATATCGAGCCATTCCTCAGAATGCTCATCATCCTCTTCTACTTCTTCTGTTGTCAGCTTCAGTGCTACAGATTTCTTAGCTTCCTGACTGAATATGTTGAGCCATTCCTCAGAATGCTCATTTTCCTCTCCTACTTCTGCTTTTTCTTGGGCAGTCTCAACCACCTGCTCCAATTTTTCTCCCCTGACAGTCTCAGCTAACTGTCCTTCTGTTGTTGCGGCATCTGCAACACAGATTTACGCCTCTCCTTGGGCAAGTGGTAGGAATACCTCGATTCCCCCAATCATCAGAATATTTCTCCGATCTTCCTCTTCTGTCAGTTGCATCTGCTGATCCAACTCTATCTTTGAGTTCATCTGCTCTGTCAGCTCCTCGGACTGACCTAAACTCATCTGCTCATCCCTGCCCACCTGGCAATATGGGATCTGTTCACTACTCTCCTGGCATATTATGAGATCAACTGATCCCATATTCATCAGCACTCCTTGCTGAATTGAACTCACCTCCGAGTCCATGAGACTTTCAGATAGTCTCGAATGCTCATCTCTGCCCACCTGGCAATATGGGATGCTTCCAATGCTCTCCTGGCAATCTTCGAGATCTCGCAGCAACCTCATTTCATTGCCCAGCTGGAAATGTGAAATTCCTTGGCTGTCCTCATGACAGTCTCTGAGATCCTGAAGTGATCTCATCTCATTTCCCACCTCGCAAACTGGAATATCTTCTCTGCCACCCTGACAGTTCTTGAGATCTTCAGTTGATCCCATTTCATTCTCTTCACCGAGAATTCTCCCAGTCTCTGGTTCACATACCTGAACCATCTCCTCAGGTCCATCGAGGTTTTTAGCATACCTCAACCATCCTTTTAAAACTCTACACTGTCTTCTAGCCATCAACTCCTTGACTAGCCATTTTACCTTTGGCTTCTTCATGGGCCATTCATATACCCATCTCGGCTTGGTATTCTGCTGCATCCGCAATGCAATCTTTTCTATTTCCTTCCTGATGTCAGAAAGTTATTTCGCCCTTTTGGTTGTGCTCATTAGCTCCAGGTTCTTCCTTTCAGCATACCTATGGCCTTCAGTAGCCATGTTGTTGCCCCTATCTGCCCTCCTGGCAAATCCACTACTGTCACTCTGCACCCCGAGTGTTTCCAGCTTCATCCCACAGTCCTCCTGACTGTCTATGGACTGTTTCCTACCTGCAAACAACCATTACAGAGTCTCCAACACTCTATTTTCCTTAGCCTTCTCCCTCTATTTGAAATATACAAACAGAGTTCTAGCTCTGATAGCACTTGACGCAGGCGCGCGTTCCTCGAGCACCCGCTCACAGGATCGTTCTGTTTCCAGTTCGTGAGCTGAAGTGGCTCATTCAATTCCCTTCCGGAATCTCCAATGAAAACTCGTTCCATAGGTCCTACTCTTATCCCACATGGCTCTTCTGCATAGAACCATGAATTCCCCGATGTAATTTCAGATTTCGGGTTTCGGGGATCTTTGATCCCCAAGTCAAGAATTCATTGTCTCCGTGATCTCCCGATCTCCGATCCTCGAAGTACCGAAACACCTCCGTCAGCGACTAGCCCTCAAGGCTGAGTCTTGGCCCACAATGACCTCTTCACATATGCCCACGACCCTATTTATGGGTTTCGTGACCCATGCGCTCAACCTCCCGTCCTCTGGACCCCCGAAATACCGATATGCGAAATTCTGATTTCCCGATGTGCTCTCCTATCAAAACCTTTTCCGAAGGCTTCGATCGCTACCATGCGTCCCCTCAAGATGGATGGTCCTGATTGCCTCTCACATTTTCGGTATTTCAAATGCCGAAAAACCTTTTCTCTTGGGACTACAAATCTCTCGGATCCCGATTCTCTGCTATGCTGACAGTTGGCCCCACAAATGGCACTTCCCTGATATGTTGATGGACTCTCCCGATCTCGCCATGTGTCCCCAATAGATGGATGGCTTAGGCTTGTATCGGGGTTTTCAATGTGAACTTACTCGATCTCCTATCCACGGGATTTTTGATATCCCGATTCTCGACATCTCGATATCCCGATATATGTCGGGACTCTTTGTCTCTACTCTTCTCCACGCTAAGAGTTAAACCACACGCAACTCCCTACTGATCCAATGGATGATGGGTATTTATGTGAACATCCGACGGTCCACAATCTCCTGGGCTCATACATTAGAAACCCGATCGTAAACTCCTTGCTCCTTCACCAGATCTGATAGTGCAGATCAGTTCTTCCTGTGCGCTCACTTTGATACTCTCTGGACGTGAAATCTTCAACGGTCCAGATTTCTTCTCTACTGCCAATCTAGCAGCTGTTGTGCTCCCTCCTGAGCTTTGCACACTTCTTCCCAGACTTGGGAGAATTTTCCAAAACCCAAAGGCCTCGACCTTTGCCTATTTCCTCCTGCAAGCTCTCGACTTTAAGCTTCACCGCGGGTATGAAATGTCGTCCCTCCTGAGCTTTGCTCCTTTCAAATCCTTGAAGGCTTCTTCAACTCCTACGCCTCTATAGGGAATTCACATGCACACAAAAGCGTTATCCGCCCTAAGCTTTCCCATAGCTTCGACCCCCAAGGAACCGCAGTTCTCCTTTCCTTTCTCCCACAAATGGAGAATATTTGGATGCCCCCCTGGCTATCCTTTGCCTCAAGCAACTTCTTGCTGAGCCTTTAGGGTGTTCAGTAACCCTATGAAGATCCCTTAGTGGATTCTTCCTTCAATTACAGAACTCAAAGAGTTCTCTTCTCCCTGTGCCTATCTGCACAATGTCTCGACACCCACCTGGTAGAGTGTCAAGAATCCTCCATGACTCTGACTCCTTAAGAACTCACAATCGAGTTCTTCCTTTGTGCACTCCTTGCACTGGCTCAATGCCCTCCTGGCAGAGCTTCACAGAACTCCTCAGAGGTTCTGTCTGCAACCATGTTTTCTCCCACAGCCTTGCCTCCAAGGTGTTCAGCAACCTTGAGGTCTTCCCTGAGTTGTTGATTCCAGTTCTTGTGTCGCAACACATCTTTGTCTGAACCCGCAAAATTTAGAAGTGCTTCAGTGCACCGGTATTTAGAGACCGCAGTACTCCATCATGCCCTCTTGGCATGAAACCTCAAAGACCTTCACCTGAAATCAGACATACTCCTGCAAATGCAAGCCTACAGCATACATCTACAACATACATTCATATCATGTAAAGAACACTCACATACATCCATTTAACACATAATCATGCAGGAAAAATTGCTCTTTGTATTAAGTATGGAAAACACCTGTATTTACAAGGTGTGACTAAGCACGGCCTGTGAAAAGGTATCGAATCCTTCTCTTCTTCTCTCCACTCGCATATTCTCTCTATCCTTCTCCCACACATATTCTCTCCCAACTAACTACTCAAGAGATACCATAGATCTTTTTACATGAGGGGGCTCTTCGAGCTCTTCCCTCCAATCTACCTACCCTATTCAATTACATTGAATGGGCTGTCTAGTCCACTATCTGGATCTAGATCTCAGCCTTACAAAACATTAAAGGCCTATCTACCCTATGCCTACACAAAGGCACGGCTCTATGGATCAATAGCCTAAGAAATTAAATTACATTCAATTCAAATTTCAAATGAGGTTGTGCATCTCTCTTCAATGCGCGATTTGAATTTGCTAACGTGGATGGCCGGCAGGCTGGCTGATGTGGAGAGATGCTCCTGCATCACTTATTTTATGTAGAATTTCCCTTTTTGTGTGGCATGTTGGTCAAGTATCACTTTTGAACCTTGATTTTGAGGTGGTTCTGCTAGACAATCTTTCTTCTATTGTATCTCCAAATTTTTTGGCCCTTATGGGTATGGAACTTTCTTTTTTGTAGTTCTCTAATATTTCTTCTCTACAATGCCACAAGTATGATCAAAATTGGATGTTCCAAGTGGATTTTACAGTAACTTCCCCACAACTTGTTGATTTATGGCCTTTCCAAGAGATCTCACTTGTATAGCGTGCCCCACAAAAAATAATTGATATCAAATTCTGAAACTCGTACCCAAAATATTAAAGATTGGACACTATCCAATGCAACTAGTCTCACTCAATTTGGATACTCTATGAAGAATTTATAATTTTTTTACCCAGAACACCTTCTTGAGACTAGTCATTAGGACTAGTCAAATACCCTATCTTCCACAGGGTGTATCTACAAATGTAAGATGACCCAGAAGATGAACTTCTTACCACAGATACCATACTAATTTATGTAAATTTCCTCCAGATTTCAGGGTCTGAAACATTACAGAAAAATGTTTATAGCACAAATTCTGCAATGACTCAGTTCAGGATGATTCTAGAACCCTATCTTACATAGGATGTATCTCTGAAAGTATAAGGCCTCGGGAGATAAAAATTTAAACCAACATACCTTTATCCATGTTCTAAATATCCTCCAAGTCATTCCTTTAGAAACATTGTAGAAAAAAAGTTACAGTGAAAATTCCAAGGTGTCTCAGATGTAGCAGCGAAACCCCAATACCTTGAGCTCTAATACCATATGTTAAGAACCAAATATCAATATAGCATATAAAAACATCAGAATAGGTACTCAATGCCTTGAAAAAGAGATAATTTTAGATAATAAGCCTCTTCGAGGGGGAAACCTCCTTATTCCCACATAAATGTCCAATTACAAGATGATTCCAAATGAAAATGTCTCCTTGGTATATATAGGAGACTAGGAGGTATAATCACAACTAATGGAATAAAGTTGACATAAATAAAATAACATTACTAATGTAATATTCCCCAATTAAGGGGTAATGAGCCACTATTTAGGGCTTAATAGGGAAATCACTTATATAGGGACTTCCCTCACAAAGGTGAAAGAATGATTACTATCCACCACATTCAAGAGGTTGAAATAGTTGAAGACATCTGAGGAAGCATGCCAAGGATTTATGCATCCTTGGATAACAAGTAAGCAAAGTATCAGTCCCCCATGACTGAAGTGGAAGGTGAGATTGATATCCATCCCATAGAAATTTTAATTGATTTTGTAGCTAGCCATAGTTACATAAACTCTAACATTGTTGAAATATTTCACTCGCAAAAGAGTAAGAATAAGAAATATTGGTTAGTTCAGTTAGCCACAGGGGCTAAGAGAAATATCAATGATTTGGTTAAATATTTTCCAATAGACATGAATGGACTCAACACAAAGGTAGATGTGAACAACATACCATTGGGTTCATATGATTGTCTAATTGGCATGGATTGGTTGGAGAAACACCATGTTGTCTTAAACTATTACAAAAAGACAATAACTTGTCTTGATGATAAAGAGAAGCAAGGAAATATTCAAGACATTCCAAGAGTTATATTTGTTAGAGAAATTTAAACCTTGTAGCTGAAAAAGAGTTTTAGAAAAGGATGTCAAATTTTTGCATCCCATATGGAAGAGGTAGCTAGAGACAAAGTGGAAAGTATGGAAGATCACCCGATATTGAAATATTTTGAAGATGTTTTGGGGGAAATACCAAGATTTCCACCAAAGAGAGATATTGATTTCTCTATTGATTTGGTTCCAGGAGTTGCCCCAATGTCCAAGACACCTTATAGAATGGGAATACCAGAATTAAAATAATTGCAAATGCAGCTTGAAGAAATTTTAAGAAGGGGTATAAACTCCCAAGTGTGTCACCTTGGGGAGCCCCAGTTATTTTTGTAAATAAGAAGGATGGGACCTTAAGGTTGAGTATTCATTTTAGGCAGCTGAATAAGGTCACAATAAAGAAACAAATATCCTTTTCCAAGGATTGATGATTTTTTTTTTATCAAATGAAAGGTGCAATAATATTATCCAAGATTAATTTGAGATCAGGTTATCATCGAGTCGGAATAAAGGAAGAAGACATAAACAATATAGCATTCAGAACAAGATATAGGCATTATGAATTTATAGTAGTTCCATTTGGGCTATCAAATTCCCCAGTAGTTTTCATGTGTCTGATGAATGGAGTGTTTAGGGAATACCTAGACAAGTTTGTAATTATTTTCTTGTATGATATTTTGATCTAATCCAAGGAAGAATAAGAGCATGAGAAACATTTACAAATGGTGTTACAAATTTTAAGAGAACATAAGTTGTATGCCAAGGTAAGTAGGTGCATCTTTTATCAAAAGAAGATTCACTACTTGGGGCATATTATTTTAGCAGAGGGAATAGAAGTTGATCTCGATAAGATAAAGGCCATTAGAGGATTGTCATCGCCAAGAAATGTAACATAGGTTAGATCTTTTATGGGCCTTGTTGGTTATTACCGAAGATTCATAAATGGGTTTTCAAATATTTCAAGCCGAATCACTTATTTGCAAAAGAAGGGAGTGAAATTTGAATGGACTCTCAAATGTGAAGAAAGTTTTCAACAGTTGAAAGATATTTTGACAAGTGCTCCAATCTTAAATATTTTTTATCCAAATGAATATTTTGTAATGTGCACTGATGCATGCAAGGAAGGGCTCGGTGGAGTCCTCATGCAAAAAGAGCATGTGGTATGCTATGAATCTATAAAATTAAAGGAGCATGAAAATAATTATGTTACACATGACTTGGAGTTAGCACCAATTGTTCATGCATTAAAAATGTGGAGACATTACCTTATGGGTAGAATATTTGAGCTAAGGACGTACCATTGTGGTCTGAATCATTTGTTTGGAAAGACAACATTAAATGCCAGACAAACTAGATAGCTGGAATTTCTAAGTGAATATGACTTTGAAATCAAGCATATCAAAGGCAAGGAAAATCAAGTGGTTGATGCACTCAGCAGAAGAGCTCATGATGTGCACATTTCATCCATTATCATGTTCAAAATAAATTTAAAAGACATAATTTTAGAGGCAGCAAATTCAGACCAACAATATGTAAAAATAAACAAAATATTACAACAAGGCATTTTACATCAGAAAAATAATTATTAAGAGTTGAAAGATGATGGAATACTCTTGTACCAAGGAAAAATACATGTGCCAAATTTAGGAGAGCTGAAAAATATAATTTTGAAAGAGATGCATAATTTTCCATATGCTAGGCACCCAAGATATCATAAGACAATCTCAGTTGTAAGAATCCAATGCTTTTGGCCAAGAATGAAGAAAAAAATGGCTAATTACATAGTTAGTGTTACACATTATTTTCATCACCCTTATGACCGTTAATGATGTAAACCTATATGTTTCCTTCAGAGGGGTCAGTGGTCTCAATTCCTAAAGAAATAAGGGAGAAGAAATTTCCTTGAGAGAAGAAGTTGTATTTTCCCTTGTAAAAACCCTATTAAAGAGGATTTACTCAGGCTTCTCTATAGCTAGGGTGTGGAAATGCATGATTTATGCAGGCTGCACTATAACTAGGGTGCGGAAATGCCTGATTTTTGCACGCTGCATTATAGCTAGGGTATGAAAATTCTTGTACGTGGGAAAAATGAGCGTCTTCTCGATGATTCTAGAGGGAGAAGCTTCTATTGTGAGGTGGCCTCTGAACGGTTTGGATCTTACTCACTTTCATGATTTAGTGGGATCATCCTAACCTCCTCACCTTATCCTCTTCAACTTATAAAAGGAGAGGAGCTCTCATGGAGAAAGTTAGATTAGCTTGAACTTGAGTTTTGTAGATTGAAAATTTGTCTTCATTAGAGTGGCTTTGAGCTTTGCTTTGTCAAGATAGATTGTGAGTAGCTATCAGATCTATGGACTCAAAATCCATTGGAGCTAGACGTCTGTGGGAAGCAAGGAACCGTTGGAAGGAACCTGACAACATCAAGGCATATGGTTGTATCTTTGTTCAACATTATTTAATACAGATATACTTTTATTTCCTATATGAATGTTATTTGTTCATGTTGTATGATTCCTTGATCACGTACATAGTTTCATATCAAATAGACTCAGTTATTCTTGTCTTCGTTGGCTTGTGCTTATTTGCAGATATTTCTCATAAACCTCATGACGAAGCTTGGATTGCATTGGTGAAGTCATATCTTCAATATTTAAAAGGTATGTTCTATATCTATTTCTCATTTGATAATTGAAATCTAAGGAAAGAGTAGTGTATTGTATTGTTCTTTTCTAGTTTCGCAGTGAAGTTAGGGGGATTGATTTGTGTCCACACTTAACAATTAGCCCGATAACAAAATTGGTGACTCCACTGGGGAAGGGATTGTTTTCCTAGTTTGTATTGCTTTCTTGCTTTGATTGCTTGGTTTCTATTTTCTGAGTCACTGGGAGATCTAGCGTGACTCTCTGACTGTTAAACTTCACTGGAAAACTTTCTTATTTTTTTTAATTTTTTCCATTTTTGTTTGATTTTCGCAGCCTACTTTGAGGGACAGTATGGCGAATTAGGATTTCCTCACCCTACTTGTTTAGAACAGTGTGGAAACTCTGCACCCTACCCATTTTTGGCCTACGGCGATCAAGGATTTCCGCACTGTGCTAGTCCTCCAGCTGTGGAGATTGTGAAAAAATGTGTTTTTTGTGGTTTTCCCTGCCTAGATCTATGATGTGGTTCTCGGGTGATTTGTTGGGTCTAATTAGAGTCTGCTTGAAAAAAAAATAATCTTCTTTCAGTCATCTTTGCCTTATTTTTTCTTTGTTTTCTTTTGAAATATTTGATCTCTTCCTTTGAGTGTCTTTCTATTACAAAGCACTGTTTTTTCTTTAGAATTGTTCGGTGAAAGAACTTCTTTTTCTTTTATTGAATAGGTCGTGTTAAAAGAGAAAATTGTTTGGGCTGTGTTTGTTTTGAAGTGATTTTCTATTTCTTTTAGCTATCTTTGAAACAAAACGTTTTAATTTATTGATTTATGTTGGTTTGGGGGCATCTTTGCATTTGAAGTAGTGAAATTGCATGATTTTTGGCATTTTTTGGTCTTGAATTCCAAAAACAATTCCCCCTCATGGCCAGAGGGGGTCGTGAATCGTGTATTGGTGTACAGTCTCTTTGTCTCATTTCTTGAAGATATTGATATTGATGATTTTATTAAAATTTTGAGACATTGTACATTTGGCACTGATAAATGGTTTCTCCTTCTTGTAGCATAGCTTTCATCAAAATGAAAAGATTACATCTTCATCTCTTTGCATAAATTTTGAGTCGGTCAAAACACCATATTTTCCACACCATCTTCCTTTTGAGTAACAATAGCCTTAAAAGTAAATCTCTTATAAAAATTGATTAGACATTTTTATATTTTCTGGTAGTAAACCTACATTAGATTAGTTGTAGGGCTTTGGAATAGGTGTGAAATATAAATTTCCAAAGCTGCAAACAAACAAAGAATCTTGCATTAGGGAGCGGTGAAATCCACTTATTACATTTTCTCCTGGGAAGCCCTTCTAACACAAGGGTCAATCACGAGGTCACATTAAGACTAGCAGAATTACTCACCCTGCTTTGTTGGTCTTGTTGTAGAGATTGTGCATATTATGGGGGTCGCTTGAAGGTATACCCACAATGATGAGTGGAAGCCTTTCAAGTTTATTTCAGGCTAGATACCCTGCTTTTGCGTGTGGATCGAATTGTCAATTGTTTCCCCAAGCATCACTGTAGTAATTGGTAACCTTAGTGGCCTATCTCTTTAGGGTCTTTACACGAGGTGATTGTCGAGGGGTAAGTCTTCACAGTACCTGGAATCAACGTTGGCCAAACTCACTCAGGATCCTTGGAGGGTATACCCATGTTTATGTGTGGGAGATTTCACCAAGGTTTAAGTCCGTTAAGCAGGTCGTCAATGTAACTTTTCCACCTGCTCTATCTCAGCCCCTTCTTACATTTTCCTCGTGATGTTGGATTTCATCACCAACTAGTGTGTTCATCATTAGAAGGTTTTGTTTTCTTCTTTTCTTACTAGATTTTTAGCGTGTGCTATTTGTTTTCCCTAGCAGACTCTGGGTTGGATTTCTATTTAATGGCGTCAATTCCCAGAATGACCAATGATGGAACCCCTTTTCTAGTGGAACCTTTTTTTTTCCTTCTTATGGAAACATTGGTCCTCCTCACATCGCTACTTTGAGCCTTCCAGGTCTCACAATTGGACTATCGGTATGGTTTGTTTCCACTCAGGTAGTCCCGAATGAGGTTAGTGCTTCATTTGTAAGAACTTCCCCCCAAGAACATCAACCTCATTTTGATCCTTCACCTTCTTCACTAGTAAGATATTCTTTGTCTTCTTTACTTGCAAAGTCTTCTTCCATTTAATCTTCTTCACTGAGTGAAAGCTCTAAAGCTAGTAACTCAGTGGATAAAAATAAGAAGCAACAAAAGAATAAGAAGAAGAAAAATAAACAAGGATCCAAACTTCCAACCACTGTCAGACATGTTGGAAAGAAACTAGATACTGTTAATCGTGTTGGGAGTGTTGATAATGCCAATATCATCCAAAAAAACCATAATCCCAAGTACGCTTGCAAGCTTTGTAAGGGTAGCCATCTTCTTAAGAATTTCCCTACTCTATCCAAGGTTATTGAAGCATGGTATACGCACTCTTGCCAACCCATGTCGTCAGCCTCTGAACAACATGTTTATGACCTGCTGTCAACTAGTCAAGATACTGCTGGGAAGAAGAAAAGTAGATTCAAGATCCTGTGCATGTTATGCAAAGGGAGTCATCTAACTCACCTTTTCCCTCGCATGGACAAACCATTGAAATTACTGGAAGACATGACTATTTCACAACCTCAACTTCCAGTTGCTTATCGCAAGCTTACTCTCGACCCACCTTTAGTTGATGAAATGATCAATCTGGCGCCTTCATCGATCAGTCTGGTTGATCATGTAGTCCATATGGTCACGTCCTTAATTGAACCAGTTGACAAAGTGGTTGATCTGATCCCATCCTCGATCGATCCCACTCTCCCATTACAGAGTGAAACCCAATCAATCGATCACTTTCCACCCGTCGACCCCATTCTCCCCTTGGAGAATGAAGCCCAAGTGGTTGATATGATCTTGTCATTATTTGTCGATCCTACTCTCCCGCTAGAGATTAAACCCGATACTGCCCATGTTTTTCTTGTTGATAGAGAATCTACCCTGCTAGGGGCCATTCCTCCTTCTCCCATGGAACCCCCTCCAAGTAATGAGTCCATCCTTTTTAATTGGGGTGTGCTAACTAGACCTCATCTTCCCTCTCACATTCCTTTCTAGATTACAATACAGGTTTGTGGTTAGGAAGTTCCTCAGACACTGATAGATGAAGGTGTGTCCATTAGTATTTTTTCCTCTATTTCTTGGAAATCTTTGGGTTGTCCTCAGCTTGGTCGGTTACACAGAATCTATTAGATTTTAACAAAAGAACCAGTCAACCTTTAGGGACCCTTCCTCAGTTTCTTGTAACTTTGGGAGGGAAAATTATCTTTATTGGTGTTATGGTAGTCCAATACCCCTTGGATTTCTCTTTACTCCTTGGGCAAGATTATGTCTATGCCATGAAAGCTATTGTGTACACTCTTTTTCATGTGATATATTTCCCTCATGATGAAATAGTTGTGACTATTGATCAACTTTCATTCATCGATCTTGACTGGATGACCTACCTAAATGGTTTTTATATGCAAATAGTATCACCCCTACCACAGGTCAATTATGTGGCATTGTCTCCCATGCCTTCAACTATTGATGAAGATTAGTCTCTCACTGTAAGCTCAGTCTCTTATGACCTAGATCTAGTAGTTGACATGGTGATCTCTTTGATAGGGTCTTTAGATATTGATCTCCTTACCCCGGTCGTGACCCTTGACATGGTGTCCTTCCAGAGTGTGTTCCTTCCATTCAGTGAAGATCTCTTGGAATCCATGACCAAGTTGTGTCCCTTGACATGGTGTCCTTCCAAGGAATTGTCCTCTTGGAAGCCATGATCAAGAAGAGAGTTTTGAGCATGGTTTTCTAATTTCAAGCTCATTAAAAAATGAAACCAGCCTTGAGCATGGTTTTCTAATTTCAAGCTCATTAAAAAATGAAACCAGCCTTGAGCATGTTTTTTTGATTTCAAGCTCATTAAAAAATGAAACCAACTACGAGGATATTTTTTGCGTCTCAGTGGAAACCTCGTTAAAAAATGAAATAGAGGCTGTGAGGACAGTTTTCGAATCTCTGTAGAAACCTCGTTAAAAAATGAAATAGAGCTTACAAGGCATAGTTCTTGTTTCTGTGTCAAGCTCATTCAAAAATGAAATAGAGGTTTGGGGATTGAACCTGGATTCATGAGCATAGTTCTTTTCTTATGTCAAGCTCGTTAAAAAATGAAATAGATTTTTTCCCCCTCTTTGTTTGAGTCAAGTCCTTCATCTAGTATTTGAAGCTTCATTTAATTCACCTTTGACGTTGGATGAAACAAAGCTTAGGGGGGAATGCTTACAGCCTCTGGAATTCATGCTGAAATTGAGCCGCTAGCTTCTTAAGTTGGGGGCTAAGTACCAACCATCCATGTGTTAAGAATTGGGAAGTCCAAGCATAGTTTTCTATGGTTCAAGCTTGTGTAAAAATGAAACCACCTACCTCAAGCATAGTTTTCTCTGGTTCTAGCTTGTGTAAAAATGAAACCAGGTCCAAGCATAGTTTTGGCTAGTTTTAATCTTGTGCAAAAAATAAAATCTATCCCAAGCATAGTTTTGTTTTGTTTTAAAGCTTGCGTAAAAATGAAAACAATCTCAATCTTAGTCTTTGTTCTTTCTCATGCTCGTAAATACATGAGAATAATTTACTGAGCTTAATATTTGTTCTTTCTCGTGATCGTAAATACATGAGAATGTAACCGAGTATACTTTTATCACTTTTTCAGACTCGTAAAGGTTATACGAAAAAGGAATCCATTGGAGTTCCCTTTAAGCTCTTTCCAGACTCTCTAAACATGAAAAGATTGTCGAGCGACCTTGTTCTTTTCACTATCGTAAAATTATTTGAAGAAAATGTTCGATGGGTGGTAGGTTATCACTTTTTTAGTCTCGTCGAACTAATTTACAAAAAAAGAACTGAGAGAATTATTTTTAAGTGTTTTTCAAACTCTCTAAACATGAAAAACCCCTGATTTTTCTTTCTTTGGACTCGTAAAACAAACATCGAAAGCCCCATATGGGACTGAACCACTCTTTCTTAGGGTTCATTAAACATACTCTGAGGTACTTATCCAAAGGATGAGCTTACATCTACAAGCATATGTTATCCTCCTCAAGCTTGCGTAAAAATAAAGAGGTACTCGCTAGAAATGGTGGAAGGGGAATTTGGAAAGAAATGTATCTAAACCTGTATTCTATGGAAGAGTCACTTTTGAACATGACACCCTTTCACTCGCTTTGTGTCTAGGTTGTAAAATCCTCTTGTCTCTTGATCATACTCCTTTATAAGATTACCTTTTGGTATGTGATCCCTGTTGTTGAGTCAGTATTTCCAAGACAGTTGTCGTGTCGTCAATATGTTCAAAGATAAGTTCAAACCAGAAATCCTTCTATTGCATCATCCATATCTATAGTCTTTAAGCCTTATATTACATCAGCCATCCCTGAGTCAATCCTAAATCACTTTTTACTCTGATCTACTTCAAATCTTGTTACCTGTTTCGTGTCACTGATGTGGGATACATTAAGGCCCTCCTGTGACGAGTCTTTTCTTGTCGACTTCAACTCATTATCTAGGAATTAGACTTAGAAAATAATTGGTACCTTGGAATTTTCATGCCTCAATGGAAGGTTTCCTCGCTTTCGACAATGGGTTTTCATCATTGACCCCTGATCGGGAGATTCCGCCGAGTGTTCGACTTCATCTCATTAATTCACATTCGTTGGATTGTACTAGTGTACCTTGGGAGTCATTGACATTAAAGGTGATTTTCCTTTCACTTGTTAAAGGTATACACTAATGACCGGTAATCAAGTGGCTTCTACCATGTTCGACTTCAGCACATGTATTCACATGGTTAGATTCGTACTATAGAATGGTGGAGATGAAGACCCTGAATCTTTTCTAACAGATTCAGATTGTGTTGGAGTATATTTAGTTTGTACTATTGCATAGATCCACATTGTATGTCTCATGTCTATGTTCAAATTTGAGTCTTTAACACATAGAACCATAGTGTATTTTTTGTGGCTATGTTCATATTTGAGTCATATTGGCATGGATCCACAATCTATATTTGGTGGCCATGACCTGTCTTACTTGACATGGATCTTTGCATGTCATCATTTATAGTTTGATTCATTTGTATTATGAGTATGGGAATTCCTACCTCAGTGATGATATATTATTGTACTGTATTTCCTTATTTGTTGGCAGGTTTTCGACCGACATGTTCCTTGTTCCCTACACACACTCGACAAAGTATTTCAGCTATCACTATGTTCTAACTTCATACTTTGGGGGGCTCTCTGTTACACATTATTTTCATCACCCTTATGACCATTAATGATGTAAACCTATATGTTGCCTTCAGAGTGGTCAGTGGCTTGAATTCCTGAAGAAAGAAGGGAGAAGAACTTTCCCTAAGAGAAGAAGTTGTATTTTCCTTTGTAAAAACCCTATTAAAGAGGATTTACTTAGGCTTCTCTATACCTAGGGTGTGGAAATGCCTGATTTCCACAGGTTGCACTATATCTAGGGTGCGAAAATGCCTGATTTCCATAGGCTGCACTATAGCTAGGGTGCAGAAATTCCTATACGTGGGAAAAACAAGCGTCTTCTCGATGTTTCTAGAGGGAGAATATTATATGGTGAGGTGGCCTCCAAATGGTTTGGATCTTACTCGCTTTCATGATTTAGTGGGATCATCCTAACCTCCTCACCTTATCCTCTTCAGCTTATAGAAGGAGAGGAGCTCTCATGAAGAAAGTTAGATTGGCTTGAGCTTGAGTTTTGTAGATTGGAAATTTGGCTTGATTAGAGTGCCTTTGAGCTTTTCTTTGTCAAGATAGATTGTGAGTAGCTATCAAATCCATGGTCTCATAATCCATTGGAGCTAGAGGTGTGTGGGAAGCAAGGAACTATTGGAAGGAACCTGACAACATCAAGGCATCTTGTTGTATCTTTCTTCCACATTCTTTAATACATATATACTTTTATTTCCTATATGAATGTTATTTGTCCATGTTGTATGATTCCTTGATCACGTACATAGTTTCATATCAAATAGACTCTATTATTCTTGTCTTCGTTGGCTTGTGCTTATTTGCAAATATTTCTCATAATCCTCATGACGAAGCTTGCATTGCATTAGCGAAGTCATATCTTCAATATTTAAAAGGTATGTTCTAGATCTATTTCTCATTTGATAATTGAAATCTAAGGAAAGAGTAGTGTATTGTCTTGTTTTGTTCTAGTTTCGCAGTGAAGCTAGGGGGATTTATTTGTGTCTGCAATTAACAATTAGCCCGATAACAGTTAGGTGTATAGAATGTCAAGTAAAAATAGGGCATAGACATCTAGCAAGGATACTACAACCATTGCTCATTCCTAAGTGGAAATGGGAAGTGGTTGTAATTGATTCCATTACAAATCTGCCCAGAACAGTGAAACAGCATGATTTCATCATGGTAGTGGTGGACAAATTAACAAAAGAAACACATTTTATTCATATGACAACAACACACAAGGAAACAAATATTGCAAAAAATTACATGAAGGAATTTTCCAGGATACATGGAGTGCCTAAGGCAATTGTTTCATATAGAGATCCAAATTTTACCTCTAATTTTGGAAAGGTTTGTTTAAAGGCTTTGGGACAAATTTAAATCTCGGCACAACTTATCACCCAGATTCTAATCGGAAAACAAAGAGGATTAACAAAATAATTGAAGACATGCTCAGAATGTATGTGATGGATCAGCCATCAAAGTGGGAAGACTACATCCACTTAGTGGAATTTTCTTACAATAATGGGTATCAAGCCTCATTAAAAATGATCCCATTTGAAGCTTTGTATGGCAGGAAATGTAACACACCGGTGAGTTGGGATAACCTAGGAGACAAAACTATCATTGGGCCATAATTGTTAAAGGAAATGGAAGAACAAATGGTAAATATCAAGAAGAATTTAAAGGCTACCCAGGAAAGGTAGAAAAGTTATGCAGATAAGAACATAGTTTTTAGATTTTTTAAAGTGGGTAAACATGTTTTTTCTCAAAGTGAAAGCGAAGAGAAGTTCGATAAAATTGGGTTGCTTCCAAAAATTGGTAGCAAGATATTGTGGCCCATTTGAAATATTAGAACAGATAGGGCTAGTTGCATACATGCTAGCATTGTATGAATCCATAAGAGTGCACAATTTCTTTCATGTATCATTATTAAAGAAATATGTGTTTGATCCTAACCACATAATTGATTGGACTTTGATCCAGATGGAAAATGAAGGGGATTTCCAGGTGGAACCAGTACGCATCCTGGACTGAAAATTCAAAGTTCTTAGGAACAAGTCCATATGGATGGTAAAGGTTCAATAGACCTATTATGGTCTTTAATATGCAACATGGGAGCCTGGAGAAACTTTGCAGGAGGAATACCCACAATTTTTTGTCAATTTTGAAGAAAATGAAAGCTAAAAATTCAAGACTCCATCTTGGGCAACGAGAGTTTTGGAACCACATCTTAGAGTACTAGTCAACCTGTGTTGGGGTCCTTGATAAAATAATGGAACATTCATTGGGTTATCCCTTATAAATGAATGGTGCATTCCTTTGGTCAGCGGATTGAGAAGAATATGAGATTTTGGTTGGAACTGCAACTGGAGTTGTTAAATTGCAGAACTTAATTTTTTAAAGTAGTGTGATGTAAATTATATATGTATATCGGCATAGTGTGCATCGAGGATGGTGCACAATTGTAGGGGAGGGGGAATGTAACATCCTCACTATAATCCTCATTTTAATTTATGCATAACGTAGATATGAATATGGATATGGCCAAGCAATGTAACAAACAAATTGTATTTTTGTTTTTTATGAATATAATGTGACACCAGTTGTTGGGAATATGGACAGAAATGGGGGCTGATTTATCCACAAGAAGGGGGAATGTCTAAAAATTTCTAGGAGTGTCCAAGAGGGATCTAAGGAGGAAATTAATTATGGGCATTAATTTAACCCAGATTTCTAAATTTTATTACCATTGGGGATAACTTTTATTTTTTGTTTGAGTGTATGAGAGCCCAATCATTAAATACATGTCAGTGTTGGGTGTAGAAGTGACATCCATAGTTATTGAAAGAAAGGGGATGTTGTAAAATCAACATTGGGCAGAGTGGAAAGTCAACCATCTTGGGAAAATAGAGGAAATTCGTATCAGGGAGAATAGGTAGTTTTTCACATTTATTTTTGCATGAACAACAAGGAGAGATCAAGGAAAAAGATCATTGGACCTAAACTAAGAAGTTTGGGTGAATTCTAGAGCATGCTAGAAAATTTTTATAGTGCATTGGAGTTGGAAATTGAAGTTATAGGTTGTCAGGATTGAAGAGTGAACTTATGGGTGAGTTTCACTAAAACAACAAGTGTTGTTGTTGTTTTTCCTGGTAATGTTTCCTAGAAGTGAGTTCCCTTTAGTTCTCAGTAGAGAGATTCTTGGTTACTTATGCGATAGATACCCTGATAAATGAATGGGATTCCTGAGGGACTGAGATCAGTGAAAGGGTACATTCCTTAGGCTGGGAAGGTCGAGAGGAAGAGAGTTGGAGGAATTTCAGGATAGTTGTAGGAAAATACCAGTGGGTTGTGGGTTATTTAGATATGAGGGGACTATGAGAGGCACCCTTCTCTTTTGGATTCCTATACCCAGCTCGAGGGTGAGTTTTTTTTTAGATTTGGAGCAACAAGTCTATGGTTGGGTGGAACATCCTTCCCAAGCAGTTGGTTGCGCAGACATTTTAAAAGATAAGTGTTTAATTATTTGATGAGTTCCCCTTATGAGTTTTTATGGCTGTGTGTTACCCTTGTGCATGAGAATGATTTTTTTAATGGGTTGTTGTAGATGATTTTATGGATGCATTAGGTTATTTTAGAATGATGTAGAAACATTTAGTTATGGGTATTAGATTTTAGTTTTAAATGTGTTCAATTTGTAGTTAGTAAGCTACATGAATTAATTAGCAAAATAATTTTTTTATTTTATGTGTTTTTCCACAAGTAATCTTCCTTGGTTAAGATAGGGTATGTTACACTATCTCTATGAAGAATGAGTTCACATGCATCAGATATAATGAACGATGATGTATTTCAGTTATATGTCTTCTCCTAACCTCACATATTAGGGAGAAATTGTTATCACCTAAAAATCGCTCACATAGTTATATATGTGATCACTGGAAGAGTCATCAATACAACATAACAAAGTATTATTCCATGTAAATAATACCCCACCTTTAGCAAAGAACCAAAAAATATATAAAGTGGATTTTTAATGCATTTGTGTGACTTTACAGTGTGGTTTTTGTGCGACCTACATGCGCCTGTGTGATTGATCCTTTGATAGCTACGAAAATCCACCCAACATGAAATCGCAACCACATTTGATGCAATAAATTCCAAAACTCCCATCACAGGTACTCCAAGGCTAGTGTACCAATAATCCTTGAGCTCCATACCCATTAAAGGTTGGTACTTTGGTTGTTCTATGTCTCTTCAACACATGGGGAACCACAATCCAAAGTGCACCATTCACACTTGGAACTAGCTTTAATGGATCTTGAAGTTTGGTTATAAATAAGAGCCATGGAGTATCATTCAGAGATAAGAAGATCAAGAAAGGTTATGATATCTAAATTATTCATGAGAGCCACATTCTCAAGCCATCATTTTGTGCAAACATAGCCTCTAGCTAGTGTTTGGCCTCTTCCCATGAACATTTCATGCACTCTTCTTTCTTAGAGAGAGGAAAATTCCAAGGAACATAAATAAACCCTTCCAAGGAGGAAGGGAGAGTGCACTTGCACTCACTCATCATCTAGTTTGTAACAACAAATCATTTTCATTGGTATATGATCATCATTGATTTTCTTTTAATTGTTGTTGTGATTTTCATGATGTCCACTTATTTATTTTCCTTTCATCTTATGTTTGTAATGGTAATCATGCTTGTGGACTAAATCTAACCATTTACTTGTTATATAGCTTTCATCCTAGCTATACTAAGGTTGTTTTTTTTGGGGAATGGGGTGGAAAACAACATGAAACAGAAAAGATAGCATTGTATATAATCAAAGAGGAACAAAAAATTCAAAGATAAGGGGTGGTTTCTAAATAAATTGTTACAACATTTAAGAAAAGTGCATTGTGCTCAAAACATCATAGTGCATGTTGTACATCTTGATCCACATGATCTATTAAAAAATCTCCAATATGATAATGACCCAAGGGGTCTCCTTTTTACAGTCTCAATATCTAACCGAATTCCATATAATCTAGAAGATCTTGTCCACATATAATCGTCAGTAACTAGAGTTGACTATGTTAAATTCACAGTGTTGAGTTGGATCGACAAGGATTACAACCTGATCGCCTACATTCACATCTTGTAGTCGATTGTTGGGCTGGTAGATCTATTTCCCAACTATCTTCAACTGTTGGTCGACTGTCCGACCAATAGGTATGTTTACTACTCGACCAACTGATGTAGTGTGTTGGTCGATTGCTCGATAAACTGTATCCCGATGTAGGTCAATCTCTCAACTGACTAAACCCAGGAAATGTGTGATGAACCATCAATGATTGATGTTCCAACACCCCACCCCCAAAATCATCACACAGCTCTGGATATTCAAGAGGTGAAATTACATCATTAGGACACCCCTCCATAATTGCAACTTCTTGAAGCCCAAGCATCATGCAGATATTGATAAATATGGATTCAGATAAAGGTTTGGTGAATATATCAACAACCTGGTCTTTTGTTCTGCAATATTCAAGAGAGATAATGATCTCATGAACCAACTATCTCAAATAGTGAGCATGGAGATCAACATGATTCATCTTACTGTGGGAAACAAGATTATCAGCAACATGTATAACACTTTGGTTATCACAATAGATTGTAGTCATGGTCTGAACAGGAAGGCCAAGCTCTCCCAAAAGTTGGTGAATCCAGACTACTTCAATACATGTTTGAATGATGCCATGATATTCAGCTTCTATAGTTGATAAAGAGACTACCTTCTATTTCTTGAATGACCACACCAAAGGTCTAGTGCTATAGTGTAACACATAGCCAGAAGTGGACCTCTGATCATCATCATCACCAAGCCAATCGGAGTCAATGAATTCGAGTAGACAATTTGGACTTTGATAATACTTGATACCAAAATGAGTGGTACCTTTGAGACAATGAACGATTTGTTTGACTGCTTTCCAGTGGCTTTCTTTAGGGTCCTACATAAGCTGAAAAACCACACTAATAAAAAATTAAATGTCAAGTCGACTATGAGTAAGATAAATAATACTATCGACGAATTGTCGATAGAGTGTAGCATCGACTGCAGGTGTTTGAAAGGTTTTGGTAAGATTTACTCTAGAAAAAAAGGAATAACACAAGCCTTGCATTCATCCATCTTAAAACATGTCAATAGATCCATCACATATTTAGACTGAGAAATGAAAAATCCATCACAAAGTGGTAATACTTGAAGACCCAAAAAATAAATTTGAGTACCAAGATATGTCATGTCAAAGGAGTCAAAAAGCTTTGTCTTCAATCTAAGGATGAGATCAGTATTATTTCCAGTAATCAGTGAGTCATCTACATACACAAAAATAATCAAGGTGTCTCTAGTGGTGTGGAGAACATACAAACTATGATCAGATTCAAAATGTTTGAAACCAAGTTGAAGAAAGAAATTATCGATCTTAGCATACCAAGCTCGGGGAGCCTACTTGAAACCATAAAGAAAATTCTTAAGTAGACAAACCATACTTGAATATGTCACAAAACTATGTGGATATTCCATGAAAAAATCTTCATATAGGTCTCCATGAAGAAATTTGATCTTCACATCCATCTGATGGATTTTCCATCCAAAACAAGTGGCAAGGGTAAGATTCAATCAAACAAAATTTGAATCTTTGTAGCAGGGGAAAAAGTTTCAGTGTAATCGATGCCATCTTGTTGAGAAAATCCCTTCACAACTAGGTGTTATTTATGTCGCTCAACACCTTCAGAGGTAAATTTAGTCCTATAGACCCATCAACACTTCATAATGTTCTTTCCTTGCGGTTGGGGAACCAAGTTCCAAGTGTGGTTCTTCAACAGAGAATCAATTTCATTCTGCATGGCATGTTCCCATTCAGTTTGTCCTTTGGCATCTGAGTAGGTAATAGGATCTATGGTTTCCATTACATGAGTCATCAAGGAAACAGTGGCATGTTTCTTTTGACTTTCAGTTTTTCATTTAGAGGAGGTGTCTCCAACATCAGTTGTAACATCCCCAGCATCCAACTGGGCTATGCCACATAAAATTTTCGAGTTGTATGCAAATTAAAACATATACACAGAGAAACTCTTGTGGAACTTTATATATATAACTTAAAATAGACAATTACATTCTATATATGCATAGATTCATATGAAAATGATAGTAAACATATACATGCCGCATAGACAGGAAATACCCATAAATATAAAGATAGGTATAAACCACACACAGGAAAAACCCATAAAAATAAACACATAAATAATAATGTGGCATGTAATTTAACAAACAATTGATGCTTATCTTGGTAAAAATATCACCAACTATGTGCAGACCTTCAATGAACCTCCTAGCCTTAGACCACATTGCTCATCACTCTCAACAGTGGGTCACCCTCGAGATGGGACTAAACTCCACCCGGTTAAAGGGGTTCCTAACTAGGCTGATGTAGTTCAGACAATATGAAAGACTTTGTCATAGGTGCCAACTCAAACTAACATCCTATAGTCCCTCATTCCCCACATGTCTTTCCCACTCTAGGAAGTGTTCCCCTTCTCTGTTCAACAGTCCCTTGGTTTTCCCACTTCCTTTCTGGGGCTTTAGCAGCAAGTTGGACAGGAAGTCTCAGAGCCTTGTAGTTGCAGTTTGGCACCTTCAAGAAATCAATTCCCAACAATTCTCTCACCTAGAGAGAATTTCTCATGGGCCTGACAACTTGCCTCTTCAGTATCCCACGGGCCTAACAACTCACTTCTTCAATCCAGTTCCTAATCTAACCAGGTGTCGATACAGGTATAGGTATGGGGTACAAGTAGAGTCACAGGAAGGTACAGATACAAGTACAATGATAGTAACAGAATGGTACGGTGGACAGTTGAATGATTCTTTGAATGATCATGGAAAATGAATGAATGAATGGCAAATGAACTAAGTCCAAACTATATGTATGCATGTTCCTAACTTGACACTTGTCATGTTGAGTGCTACTTTGGTCCACTTGTCCCCATCCTTAGAAATTAGGATGAAATAATTATGCACACTTTACACTTTAAGGAATATTAATATAATATTCATTTTTGGCTTAAGCTCCCAAGCTTAGCCCCTTATCCTTAACTTTTATCCCC
>JZKD02S1635524.1:517110-537763 GCA_000966675.3 Picea glauca | reverse complement strand
CCTACACACAACGATGTATTATATTAATTATATGAGTATTTACATATACAAAAATAGGCGCACTGGCCTTTAGTGTCTAGGATCTCATGCCTAATTCAACACATAAGCCTCTTAGCTTATAATAACTGTATCACCAGCCTATAAAGCACAACATATACACAAATTCTTTCTGGCCTCAAAATCGCACGCACTTAGTTTGTTGCACGTGGTATCCTGGAATGTGCACACTTCATCATTTTAGTGCGCAGTACATGTGCGCACTATACCATGGAAGGTGCATGCAAAATGATATAAAACAACACACCAGATTATAAACACAACATATACATTTACAATTTGGGGGTCATCCTAGGGGTATTACAATCCCCTCCCCTTATTTATGCATTATCCTCGATGCATTATATACCATGTACCATTCAAATTCTTTAAAAATATCCAAGCTTTAGCTATTGGAATCTTGTTATCCACATGGTGCTCTACTTTCCAGCACGAATTATGGTATTCATACTACAGCTGGAAGTCAATTTCTTTATTCCATAGAGCTGCTTCTGGGAATAATTCAGCTCACTGTTCCATTTGACACACCCTCCTTATGGAAGCTACCATTCCATAAACATCTTTAGGTTGCCTCCTCCTTGTTGCACTCACCCTTCCAGGCTCAGGCATCCCTTCACTTCTATGCAATCCTTTAGTGATCCATCTTTCCAAGGCTTTCACACACAAGGAGAGCGCTAACCCATTACCATAACCCCAAAAAGGTTCTACAATTGTAGGGATTTAGTTTCCTCGACTGTAGTTGTTCTTTCCCAGCATTCCAACTTTAATCAAAATTATCTCATCTGCATCACACACATGCAGTTATCATGAGAGACATTAGGAAAATTTCATTTTAGAAATCAAATTAATTTCCATAAGGAATTCAACTTTTCCCCAAAATACGAAATTATATTTCATAATTATTTTTTTAATTGGTATTGCAATAATAGGATGGAGTCTTCCTTCTAGTTTTTAGCAAGCACCACGCTTAATACCATTTTTCTTGCAATGATTATGTTATCACATGAACTTGTCAAAGTCCTGTGGGTTTGTGGTTTCTACCTAAGTCTGTAATTTTTCCCTAGTCTCCCTATTTTCCCAGCCCACATCTAGTCGTCTAAATCCTCGATCGTGCAGGCCACAGCCATGAACACAAAGTGCATCTTTCCCAACATTCCATTTTGGGCTTGAAGAACAAGCAAAAGGCATTTTTAATATTTTAATGGTGGAGATCCATCAGGCGAATCAATCGATGGCGTGAATTTTTTGGAAGGTCAAAAGTTGCGCGCTGATTAGCGCCAGAGAAAATGCCCAAGATCAAAGGTAGAGAAAGATTAAATCTAGGTCGTAGATCTCATTGGGAGATATCAACAGTGGAAATTTAGCATGGGAGTCAGGAGTTCAGAATATTTTTAAATTTTTTCGTCAAAAGGTTGAAGTACTGAAGTCTCTAAGTCCAAAATAAGTGGATTTGGGTCCTCCAACCAAAGGGACACATGGAGTCGGATCAACGGATTCGTTGTTTTGTGAATCAGAGGTTTTTCATGGAGCATGGTGCAAGTTTTCAAAGTGAGAAATCCCGAAGCACCTTTGGGTATGAGCCCCAGGTAATGGCACAATGTTGCATGCAAGATGGAGCAATGGAGAGGAGCTGCGCCAAAGTCCAAAAGCATCAGTATTGGTCACAGAAGAAGATCTGCACAGCCTCGAGGCACCGAGATTGACTTGAAGAAGTTGTGAGCATCACCTTGAACCTTCATGGGTGGCAGGCCTTGTCCTGATATCGATGAAGGTAGTTAATGGAAATGGGGGAGGTGGTTGAAACCTCGTCTCACCCCATAAATGGAAAACAGGTTGAAAATGGTCGTGAGTGTAGACTGACAATATGAAGTTTTCTTATGCACAGATTTTCCTGCAAAAAACATAAATAAGGACTACATAGTCTAACAGAGAAGGCACCAACTGAAATATTTAAATGTAGAGGTCCAATCATGCTCCCCGTGGTTGCAACATTTCTGAATATATATAGGCAGTTTTAGTATTTTGTTAAGGTCGAAGGGTTGAGCTAGGCTCCCTGCTATTGTAATATTTTGATGAAGAACATTGGTTCTCTGGTTATGTACTTGATTTGAGACTTCTTTATTAATCTAAGTCATTTTTCTTACCCCATCGTATTTTCCTCTGATACTGAGAGAGTTCATGAATGACTGATTCACATGAATTCTTGTAACTGTATTATGATGAATGTTTGATTTTAGTGTTGTTATAATTTCTTTCAGTTTCTTTGAGATTTGAATTCAATATGATATTGCATTCAAGTTTTTCCTCCTTAGACTATTGGAAGACTTGAGTTCCACGGCAGACCTCTACACTCTCCTCACCAAAGTCTTCCCTCTATTCACCCTTACTCCAAATTACTAACTGAAGTTTATTACAAACCTCAATTGCTTGTACATTCTAGTCCAGATTTCTGAGTTAGAACATTATTATCATTGAGTCTTCTCCATTTGACCTCTTAAAACTCAATTACACTCACATAAACTTATGGGTACTAGGCTTACCTTCTATGCAATCTGAAGGTGACTTCTAGTTCTAACATTTCTGGCGTCGTTGTCGGGGAACGAATTGAAGACATTTCCCTGGGATAGAATGGCAAAGAGATTATGATTCTGAAGGTGCTTCAGAGATCAAAACCATTGAATATTTCACTTGCACCTGGAAACTCCACTATTTCAGTTGTGGCTGCCCCTAGCACACCCAAAGTTGACCCAGATAATTTTTCTTGAGAAGTCTTTTAACAGCCGCTTTCTCAGCGTGAAAGTTCCATGGGAGATTGACAACGATCAGATCTGGTCTTTGATGTTGAACAAAGGCCAGACACATTCAGACTGCATATCATTCACCTGGTGACCCCATGATTAAAGGATCCAGTGGCGACTCCACTATTTTGAAAAGGAAAAAATCTTGGCTCGGAGGTTTTCTCCTTTTAATTTCTCCTTTGTTCCTAGTTTTCCAAATGTTGTTCCTACTATGGATGAATGGGGTGATTTTTTTCCCATATTTAGAGAGCGTAAAGAGGACAACCCTGCAAAGCATCTTCGTGAGTTTCATGAACTCATACATCAATGGGAGATACATCATGAGGATGTATTATTAAATATGTTCATGTTCTCATTAGTAGGAGATGCTCATGAATGGTATCACTCATTGCCCCCTTCTAGCATCTCCTCCTTGGGAGATTTTCATATGGCTTTCAATAGGCATTGTTAAAAGTTTTATTCTTCTAAGTTAATTTGTCATAATTGTTGTGAAGAATATAAAGACTGTGTTCAAGGTGTGACTGTTCTGAATGAAATCTTTGAGGATGAAAGCTATGAGGATGGAAGTTGAGAGGATGAAGGTTGCAAGGAGGAAGAAGATGCCTTGGATAATTTGATGTGGTTGGTGAGATCACTTTCTGCAAGGATAGATAAATTGAAGGCAGATCATTTTCATTGCTCTTTCAAAGAAAGCGCATATGGTTTTCCAGTCCTAGGAGAAGATGTTCTTGGCATCCCTGCTCATGATGGTGAGGTTGAGGATTGAATAGACATAGAGGTTTCATATTCTTCCCTTGATGCATCTATTGTCTCATATTTAAACAAAAATATAGTTTTGTATTCAGATGAAAAGAAGCAGATCCATGCCTCATATTTTGATGACTCGGGGAGCAGCCAGCCTGTGTATAGCAGCTATGAATCAGATTCTGGGATGAATATGAAGGATTTCCAAGAGCGAGCAACAAAGCCAAAGGTGAATTTTATATCCTGCCCAGAGCCTATAAGTGAAAAACCATCACCTGGTATCAATCATCTTGCATCATCCATTCACTTACCTATTCTTACCAAAGACATCCAGCCATGTGTGAGCAGCTGCAAGATAGAGCATGTTTTCTGTCACCAACCCAATGGGTTTCATCACTTGTTTTATGAGCCTGTAAGGGAGTACATGGAGTTACATTTCCTTCATGATTTGGAGTCACCCACATTATCATGACTTTAGCACTAGGAGGAAGGTTGAAAGATATGATCCATCTATTGTCACGGTTGCATTATCTGTTGTTAATCACTGACAAAGTAAATGATCTTCCAATTAGGAAGTTACTTAAATGGATATGGTGGAAGTTTGCTTTCACCTAGCACTGTGTAAAAAATCATTAGTCTAGGGATGTACATAAATAACCTCCTTCTAGAGCCCATGTATTTGCTTTCGTTTAGAGTTTTTATCAGTCTGTAATCCTCAGCAGGAAATGTTTTGAGCTCGACTCCATAACCCAACACCTAAGGCATTGGAACTACTTGTTCTTGGAATCTCACAGGGAGCATGCCATCCCCTGTGGAGCCAAATGTTATCACATGAACTTATCAGAGCCCTGTGGGTTTGTGGTTTCTACATAAGTCTATAATTTTTCCTCAGTCTCCCTATTTTCCTAGACCACAACCAGTCATTTGAATCCTCAATCATGTAGGCCGCAATCATGAACACAAAGTGCATCTTTCCCAACAATCCATTTCAGGCTTGAAGCACAAGAAGAAGGCAGTTTTAATCTTTCAATGACGGAGATCCATCAGGCGAATCGATCGACGGTGTGCATTTTTCGGAAGGTCAAAAGTTGCGCGCAGATTAGCACTGGAGCAAATGCCCAAGATCAAAGGTAGAGAAAGATTAAATATGGGCCATAGATCTCATTAGGAGAGATCAACGGTGGAAATTTAGCACGGGAGTCAGGATTTTAGAATATTGTTAAAGTTGTTCGTCAAAAGGTCGAAGTGTTGAAGTCCTAAAGTCCAAAAGAAGTGGATCTAGGCCGTCCAACCAGAGGGACACGTGGCGTCGGATCAGCAAATTTTTTGTTTCGCAAATCAGAGTTTTTGCATGGAGCACGGTGCAATTTTGCGAAGTGTGAAATACTGAAGTGCCTTTGGGTATGAGCCCCAGGCCATGGCCTAAGTTCACATGCAGGATGGAGTGATGGAGAGGAGCTGTGCCAAAGGCCAAAAGCGCCTATATTGGTCATGGAAGAAGATCTGCACGACCTCGAGGTGTCGAGATTGACTCGAAGAAGTCATGGGCACCACCTCGAACCTTCATGGGTGTCGGGCCTCATCCCGATCCTGATGAAGGTAGTTAATGGAAAATTTGGGGGAGGTGCTTGAAACCTCGTCTCACCCCATAAATGAAAAACAGGCTGAAGACGGTCATGAGTGAAGACCGACAATCTGAAGTTTCCTTCTGGACATATTTTCCTAAAAAACACATAGTTAAGGCCTGCACAGTCTGACAGAGCATCCACTGACTAAAATATTTAAATGAAGAGTTCTGATCATGCTTCCGGTGGTTGCAACATTTCTGAGTATATATAAGTAGTTTTACTATTTTGTTACGGTCGAAGGGTTGAGCTAGGCTCCCTGCTATTGTAATATTTTGATGAATAACACTGGTTCTTTGGTTATGTACTTGATTTGAGACTTTTTTATTAATATAATTCAGTTTTATTACCCCATATTGTTTTCCTTTGATACTGATAGAGTTCATGAATGATTTATTCATGTGAATTGTTGTAACTATATTATGATGAATGTTTGATTATAGTGTTGTTATAATTTCTTTCAGTTTCTTTGAGATTTGAATTTAAGAGGATCTTGCATTCAAGTTTTTCCTCATTAGGTTGTTGGAATACCTGAGGTCCATGACAGACCTCTACACTCTACTCACCATACTCTTCCTTCTATTCACCCTTACTCCAACTTACTGACTAAATTTGATTCCAGACCTCAATTGCTTGTGCATGCGAGTCCAGATTTTTGAGTTAGAACGTTATTATCATTGAGTCTTCTTTATTTGACCTCTTAAAACTCAATTACACTCACATAAAATGAAGGGTATTGGGCTTACCTTCTATGCAATATGAAGGTGATTTCTAGTGCTAACAGATACTATCTTGCATACAACCCACAGATTGTCAGTATTTCATGTACATCATATTTTAATTGCAATATGTACAAAAACCTTATGTAGTGATCTTAGAATTTCCTACACCTAGAAATCCAATCACAATTACCAAACAATTTATTATATGTAATGACTCATCATTATATGCATATGCATGTTCACAATTAATAATAGTAAGTTCATTATTTCAATTTCTGAACAAAAAAATTTATGTAGTCACTATTCATGTGACTACTTGACTTACAACTTTCATGTTGCAATGTCTACCAGTTCCTGAAATGTTTTCATCTCCATGAGTTAGAACCATTTATGTCGTTAGTATAATTATTTCCATTTAAAAATATATATGCATGCACTCACCAAATGCATTTAAGTATACAATTCTATCATGTATGAGTGTAACTCTACCACTTACTAGGCATGAGTGCAACTCTCAATGTCGATTTATTCAATGTACCTTTGTATTGATTTTCAGAATGATATTTATCTAGGTCATGTATCTCACCATTCATAAATTGGAAATCTAGCCAATGTATTGACACATTCTCCTCATACTTCCCATTGTCTTCTCAATTCCTTGGATGCCTTCCTTTTCGACCAGAACACTACACCAAGAATACAATTTTGTGGTGTTAATTAGTGTTAGCAAAAAGGTTGTAGTCCAATATTTATTTAAAGGTAGGAAGATCATTGGGTATTTGTGTGGTACATAACCTTTCTATATCCATACCTTTCCATGTCCAACCATGTCCTGGTCTCATACATGACTAGCTTTCCTAGCATCATTCCTATAACAAGTTCTTATCTTTTATTTCTTTGGTTATTACCTCATAACCAAATCAACATGACATGCTACTATGTCAGTGTGTGCATTCAAAAGATAAAAATATTTGATAACTATAAAAGGACTCTAGCATTTACCACACCTAGTGGTAACTTATTCATGTTAATGCACTTAAACAATACTATATTGTGTATTATAAAAATTCAATTTGGGGAAATTCTTACCAGAATTTCCCTTTGGAAATTATGCAACATAATTTCAAAAGAGAAATACTTACCTGCATAGATTCCATTAAACAAATTTAATGCTACCTGATTAGATTATGAGGGTAGAAGCTCTCATGCCTCTTTATCAATCCTATAATTGTTGTCCCTTGGTTATTGAAGCAAGCAAAGATCAAGGAGCAAAAGGAAAAACATGAAATGCGCGGCAGAAACAGTGACTGTTACTGGGTCGAAGTGAGTAAAAGAGCAGAAAAGATAGAACGAAGTAAAAGGAAGCAAGGCGTTGGATGAGGATATCGAGGATGACAGATCAGCAAGGAAGATGGATCGTGGACAACTCATCAAGTGGAAAAAGAAACTATTTGATGCTTTGGAGCACCGTGCGAGAAGGAAGGAAAGACAGGTTGGCGAAGCCTTGAGAATGCGGGTCAAGTTGACCTAGGGTTTTAGACACCTAGAGTTTTGGTATCTAGGGTTTTTGACACTTAGGTTTCGACCTAAGGCTGTCAATGAGTGATTGTAATGTATAAATAGAGGTCTAAAGGACCTGGGATGGGTTGTTGTTATTGTTGTTGGTACTAAGTTGATTGAGGATTCATTGTTATTGTGTGATCGAGTGAGTACTATCATGTGAGAGAGAAGTGTTGAGTGTAGATCCTTCTGGCATTGTAAGATCTTCAGTCAGGTGCGAAGATCGGTCCTACAGCTGGGTGCACAGGAATGGGAGAGGCAGAGAGGAGAAGAAAGAATATCTGCTAGCTGAGAGCACATACAAGAAATGTATGCTTCTTCTTAATATATTATAAAGAACAGTTCTGTGAACGTAGCCCTAGAGCGAGGGTGAACCACGTATATCTTTTGTTGTGTGTGTGATTGTTGCTCTGTTCATTTTCATTTGGTACACTATTATTGCATTATTGTGTTATATCTGATAGATGGTTCTGCGGAGTAGATATGAATTGGTAAATGATATATAAATGTTGTATTGTTATTTTATTGGATCCACTTGATATCCCCTTTGGTTGTAGACATCTATGTCCTGCAACCCCCCCATAGCTTCTTCGAGTGAGACTGCAATTGCTTCGTAGGTGTTGTCAAAAGGGACAGTAGTTAGGGCTTGTTGGTGCACTCTTGAAGCTAAACCCTGGGTCTGCCCATGTGCCAATAAATGGTTCTATTGTCGGGACAATAAATTTCTTGAGGTAATGTCAAGGTGGTTTCCATCAAAGACAGAGATTCGGAAGTGGATAGAAGACCAAGAAAAGGACTTCGCTGAAGCCCATAACAAGAACTCCAATCTTAGTACAAAGGATTGGTTGGAGAGATATATCTTAACTAATATACATGATATTTTCTTTGGAGGAATCCATCAGGAGCTATATGAGTGGCTAGCTAGGTTAGTAGATACCCAATTTGAGATCATATCTAGGCCACCTGTGGTTTGGACGTCGGCGCTGATCAAGAAGGTCAAGAGAGTTGATAATGTCAATTCAAGAGCAGTAGATCACTGGTTTGATAGTACCATTGGAGGGTATATCACCGAGTTTGTTGTTGATAGAGTAGAGTCATATAGACAAGCCGAGAGATATTTCTTTAAGGGACCCAGAGGAAAATTTTTACATTTTTTTAAGTTGAGGATAAAGATGTTATTGCATGAGAAGAACATCTTGAACATACAATAGTTAGATGGATTCAAAAAGTCTAATGTTCAAGAATCCAGAAAGTGACAGCGACACAGAGGCTGAACATATGCACAGTGGGAGAGTGTTCAAAGAAGTTCATCTTGCGAATTTGTCTAAGCAGAACTACGGGGACGAGGGTTTCTACAGTGGAGAACAGGAAGATCTGACAGACGAGGAGCATTCAGAATCCGCTAAGACATAGGAACTTCGCCGAGAAGAACCATAAGCTTCATGAACTATGCTGACTATCGAAGTAAGTATTATTAATCCTATTGTTGTTTCAGCAACATTAAGCAATCATATTAATTAGAGCCACTAGAGGGCTCATAGCACTTTCACTAGTAGTCCGCCACATACTCAGTCCAGAAATATAGGAAGATCTATGGTAGATGAGATGAGGTTACCCACCTTTAGAGGAGATGGATCTGAAGACCTTGAACAGCACTAGTTTCTCTATGAAGCTATGTGGAGTATTAAGAATATCACCAATGAAGCTATCAAACGAACTTAGTTCAGTACTACCCTAAGAGATCACGCACTGAGCTGGTATATGAAATTTTTCCAAGGAGATACACCTAAACCACTGAATGTTATTAAGACTTCGCTAATTGTTGAATTCAATAAACCTAAGCCAGAATCGCAATGCATTATGGAACTGAAAGAAATCAAGTAGAGAATAGTTGAACGGGTATGGGAGTTCGATCAAAGATTCAATATCTTGACAGGCCATCTGAGTTTTCAAATCCCAGATGAACAGAACAAGGAATCATTCAATGTTTCCCTCTTACCACACATCAGAGTTCCTCTGATGCAAAAGAATATTGCTTCGCAGGTTGAGGCATTGGAGATCACCATGAAGCTTGAATCAGCCCCTATGGGAGAATCCAGCTTAGGTATGAGTCAAATCTTGAGTCAGCTAACTAGTTTGTCTATGCAGGTCGAAGATATGAAGAATGACAAGGGAAAAGATAAAAGAGAAGGCATCTGGCGTGTTAGATGCAGATCAGAAGACCATGACAAGGAACGTTGTCCCCTATTTCATGAATACTTGGCCTCTGGAGCTCTGAGCCCCCTGAAACAAGTTACCTTACCCTGGTGCAAGGTATGTAGAAATAGGCATCGCCCTGGTGAGTGCTACTACATGAAAAAATATGTTTAGACACCCACAAATTTGTACTGCATGTTCTATAAATCTGTGGGACATGATGATAGGGATTGTAGGGATTACAATCTCATGCATGAAAGGTCAAGGGATATATACAAGATTCAAGGTGAAGTACAACAAGAAGGAAACACTACGCAATATAACTCCCCTGGGAGAGGAAACTTCAACCCTCATGGTGGATTCTGAGGAAGAGGAAGAGGAAGAGGTATGGGTCGAGGTCGAGGAAAAATAATTTGTTATAACTGCGCACATCCAAGACACTTGGCAAGGGACTATCAAAACCCTTGTACCACTTGCAGCTATTTCAATTCATTCGAGCATGTTATTGAGGAATGTTCAGTATTTCTGCCTAAACTCCAAGAGAAATGGGGACCTCAGCAGAACCCATAGATACAATTGATCAAAGAAGAACCTTGCGGATCAGACCCTAGATTCGTTGTTATCACTAGAGGAGGTGTTGTTATAGGAGAGGATAGAATGACCCAAGGAAATACTACAAAAGAATCAGGAGTCAGGAAAATTGCAGAGAAGACACAAACTTTTGATGCAAAGAAAGTAAAACAAATGTTCAAGGAGGCAAGAAGAGAATTCAGAGGAGACCAAGGCTCCTCATCGAAGACACGACTAGAAGTAATATAATGTGGAATTCCTCTGGCATTTGATCAATCTTCTTCACCCAGAGATGGAAAAGAGGCAAGTAAACTTGTCAGTTTCTTGTATACGTTTATAGAGCTTATTAAATATGAGAAAGATATACAAGAACTACAAAATTTGGTCAGAAAGTATGAGATAGGAAGGGTAGATCCTTTACTAAATAAATAAGTAGATCAACTATCCAAGAAGAGAAGGACAAATAAGGAACTACACCTAAATGCTTAGATTGGAGAGTATGATATAGACTATGTGGTCCTTGACTTAGGGTTGGAGGTCAATGTCATGTCAAAGAAAACCCAGGCACTGATGGGAAAACCTAATTTGATATATTCCCCTATCAGGCTTAGCATGGCTAATAAATATGTAGTAAACCCCTTCGGAATATTGGAAAATGTCCCTCTGGACATTGACAGAGTGAGGACATTTGCAAAATTCGAGGTGATTGAGATAGTTGATGATAGTTGTCCTTACCCTATGTTGTTAGGAATTGATTAGGCTTTCAATAATTCCATTGTGGTTGATTTAAAGAAAAGATGAATGACGTTTAAGGATATGGAATTAGCGTCATTATACCATTAGATATCGATGAAGGTCAGCGATACATTGAGCCCATCAGAGAATAAGACCGCACATATGAACTGGAAAACATATACAAATTAACAACTAGATAGCAGGATTACATTAATCCTACGATGGATGGAAATTTGAGCTGGCAAAGTGACAATGCATGTTCATCATATTCAAAAGAAGAACCGGAGAACTAGCAGAACAAAATGTACGAAGTATTTACAAGGATATGTGCTAGATTAACGAGAGAAGTATGATGGATCAGCACAACAGTAATTAGATTACCCACCTTTGATGGTTTGAATCCTTTAGAAACCTTCTTGTCGGATTTTGAAGAAAGTGTACCAACACAACAATGCTTGTTGGAAATGGACGAGGCCTTGAAAGCCACACCAGCAAGATGGTGGGGGATACACAAAAACAACATTACAGAATGGGTACAATGTCATACTCTGATGTCAGCACGGTTCTTAGTGCAAGTAGATGGCTACGAAGTTAGGTACACAGGTCGAAGTTGCTCGAAATACCATGTGCAAAGTTGTGAGGAAGCCTGGAGAAATATTCCTCAAGAGCAGTGGGTGCACAAATTCATAAACACACTAGAAATTATCCCTATCAAATAATACCTTCAAGAAGAATTGTGCCTCATCACTACAGATTGGGAAGGTATGACTCAGAACTTTGTCACTACATTTTTATTCAAAATCCAATATCCTATATTATGTCAAGCATTATATATTGTAAGACATAAAGTAATCAAGGAGTCACCTAGCCTCCCTTTGGAGAAAGAAGAGGATGAATGGACTGTGCCTCTCCATAAACTGCAAGGTTGTTACAACATCAATGTTGATGAAGACGATGATCCTAGGAAAGTGAACATCCTAGAAAAAGAAGTCTAGAGAGATGTGGAAGGACCGGGAGTTGAGATACCATTTATTGGACAACCAATCAAGATCAAGAAAGTGAATATTGAAACAGAGAAAACACTGGAGATTGCAAATGTTGGAGATTATTTGGATGTTGCCATTATTGACAAGATCACTGAGTTACTACATGAATATCAAGACTTGTTTCTGACCAAGTTCACTGATATGAATGGAATTAAAGGGCTTATGGGAGAGATGAGGATCCCTTTGAAACCAGGTGAAATACTAGACAAACAGAGACCCTACAGATTGAACCCTAAATATAAGGAGAAAGTGAAGATTGAGCTCGATAGAATGCTGGAAGCAGGGATTATAGAACCTATTGAAGAATCAGAATGGATTAGCTCTATGGTGGTACAAGACAAGAAGATAGGAGAGATCAGGATCTGCATAGATATCAGGAAGCTGAATGATGCTTGTTTGCATGACCCCTTCCCTACGCCATTCACTGACGAAGTGTTAGATAATGTAGGAGGTCAGGAAGTATATTATTTTACAGATGGATTTTCAGGATACCATCAGATCTAGATTTCCAAGGAAGATCGCCATAAGACCACCTTTGCCAAAAAATGGGGATCCTACCAATATAAAGTAATGTCGTTTGGATTCAAGAATGCCCCAACCATATTTTCTAGGGTGGTAGTCGAAGCATTAAAGGAGTTCCTACATAAGTTTCTAGAAGCATACTTTGATGATTGGATTGTTTTTAGTTTATTGAAAAATCATATCGAATGTTTAAGGCTAATGTTGTACAAGTGCAGGCAATGTCAGATTTCATTAAGCCAGAAGAAGTGCATTTTTTGTTCATCATTTGGAGTGTTGTTAGGTCATATTGTATGCAAACGGGGATTGCTAGTAGATCCATCTAAAATTGTCATCATAGTTGATCTACCCCCTCCTACTTCAGCCAAACAATTGTGCACTGTGCTAGGACACACAGGATATTATAGGAAGTTCATTAAAGCTATGCCCAGATTACAGCACCCATGGAGAAGATTTTGAAGAAAGACTGTCAATTTCACTGGACAGAAGAATGCCAGCAGAGCTTCGACACACTGAAACAGAAAATGGTTATTTCACCTATTTTGGTTTTCCCAGATTGGAGTAAGGAGTTTCACGTGCATGTCGATGCATCGTCTATTGCATTAGGAGTTGTGTTAGCACAACTAGGAACAGGATACATTGACCACCCATTAGCCTTTTCTAGCAGGAAGCTATCAACAGCTAAGATCAATTACACCACCACTGAAAGAGAAGGGTTAGCCATGGTGTATGCGCTGCAAGATTTCTGCCACTACTTGTTGGGAGGACACTTTAAAATGTTTACTAATCACTCCACGCTGAAATGCCTAGTCAACAAGCTAGTGTTGGGGGGAATAATATGCAGATGGCTTCTGCTATTTCAGGAATATGATTTTGAGATCGTAGTTAATCCAAGGAGAATGAACAAAGGTATTGACCACTTGTCGAGGTTGGAACATGGAGAAGAGCCTACAATTTTGGAGGATACACTACCGGATGCACATCTACTAGCCATTAGAAATATTGATGACCACTTCATAGAGATAGTCTAGTTCCTGTCAACAGGAATGGCACCGAGTGAACATAGAATCACCCAGAAGAAACAGCTAGTAGTGCGCATTGCAGGATTTTCACTTATAGCGAGACAGTTATACAAGATGGGACCTGATGAGATATTGATGAGGTGTGTTATGGAGGCAGAAAGACCATTGGTCCTCACCGAATCTCATGAAGGCATTGCAGGAGGACACTACGGAGGGAAGACAACTGCGCAGAAGGTTCTTCGAGCTGGCCTTTGGTGGCCTACCTTACACAGAGATGTTAAGGACTATTACAGAGCCTACGATGTATGCCAAAGAGTTGGGAAACCATCCAAAAGAGATGAAATTTCATTAGCACCACAGCTGACCCTACAAGCATTTGAGAAATGGGCCATTGACTTCGTGGGACCTATTAACCCACCAGGGAAGTGCACGAGAGCAAGGTACATAATTACTGCGACAGAGTACTTGACCAGATGGGCTAAAGAAAGAGAAGTTAAGGACTGTAGTGCCACTAAAGTTGTGAAATTCATATTTGATGACATCATAACCATGTTTGGATGCGAGAAGATCCTTATAAGTGATAAAGGCACACATTTCATTAATAAAACAATTGAAGCCTTGACTGAGGAATTTACAGTCCACCATCAGAATAGCATGTCTTACCATCCATAAGAAAATGGGACAGTTGAAGCATTCAACAAGATCTTGGAGACAGCACTAATGAATATTTACAGTGTCAATAGAGATGACTGGGATTTAAGAGTACCAGCAGTATTATGAGCCTATAGAACCACTTGCAAGAATCTAACAATGTAGACCCCATTTAAATTGGTGTATGGTCTCGAAGCCATTGTCCCAATGGAATATTTGGTACCAAGCTTAATAATTGCTTCCTTTACAAATATGAATGACACTGGCGTTGTTCGAGAGAGGCTTGCACAGTTGGTCGAACTGGACAAAGACAGATTTATCAAGGGATTTCATCAGCGGGTCCAAAAAGAAAGAGATAATGCCTACCATGGTAGACACATCAAGAAGAAGGTATTTAAGAAAGGTGATTTGGTACTAGTATATGACAGTAAGTTCATGAAGCATCCTGGGAAGTTTAGAATGCATTGGCTTGGGCCATACGAGGTCATCTATGTCACAGAAGGAGGAGCTATGCAGTTGAATACTTTGAATGGAGAATGGAAGGAAGGTTTGGTGAACGGAAGCCGGATGAAGTTGTATTATGACAACCAGTTGCCTCACATCTCTCAGTAAAAATAGGTGGAAAAGGGTCTAGGTACCAGGTGCAGTTGAAACTGGGTACCAGACACATAAAACACAGTATGCACAAGAAAGGAAGGGAGGACTAGAGTTGGACGCACAGGCTACCTTGCGCAATCTAAAGATGAAGCAAAGAAGAGGGATCATATCTGAAGTGCCTCGAGACGAGTCACAAGTGAGTGTTGGGGCCCTGTTGGCCCTTGATTATGGAATCAAGCGAATATCAAGGAAGAAAATTCAAAATGTGAACTATGCAGAAGACACGGTGACTGTTACTTGGTCGAAGTGAGTAAAAGAGCAGAAAAGACAGAATGAAGTAAAAGGAAGCAAGATGTTGGATGAGAAGATCGAGGATGATAGATCAGTAAGGAAGATGGATCATGGACAACTCAGCAAGCGGAAAAATCCACTATTGGATCCTTTGGAACATCGCGCGAGAAGGAAGGAAAGACAGGTTGGTGAAGCTCTGAAAACACAGGTCAAGTTGACCTAGTTTTTTAGACACCTAGGGTTTTGGTATCTAGGGTTTTTGACACCTAGGTTTCGACCTAAGGCTGTCGGTGAGTAATTGTAATGTATAAATAGAGGTATAAAGGACCTGGGATGGGTTGTTGTTATTGTTTTTGGTACTAAGTTGATTGAGGATTCATTGTTATTATGTGATCGAGTGAGTATTATCATGTGAGAGAGAATTTTTGAGTGTAGAGCCTGCTGGTATTGTAAGATCTTTAGTTGGGTGCGAAGATCAATCCCGCAGCTAGGTGCGTAGGAAGGGGAGAGGCAGAGAGGAGAAGAAAGAAGATCTACTAGCTGAGAGCGCAGACAAGAACTATATGCTTCTTCTTAATATATTATAAAGAATAGTTCTATGGACGTATCCCTAGAGAGAGGGTGAGCCACGTATATCGTTTGTTGTGTGTGTGATTGATGCTCTATTCTTTGTCATTTGGTATACTGTTATTGCATTACTTTGTTAGATATGATATATGGTTCTGCGGAGTAGATCTGAAATGGTAAATGATATGTAAATGTTGTACTATTCTTGTATTGGATCCACTTGATATCCCCTTTGGTTGTAGACATATCTATCTTCCAACCCCCCCATAGCTACTTCGAGTGAGACTGCATCTGCTTCGTAGGTGTTGCTGAAAGGGCCAATAGTTAGGGCTTGTTGGTGCGGTCTTGAAGCTGAACCCTGGGTCTGCCCCTGTGCCAACAATAATAAACATTCCAACTTTATGTTGCTTCCTTCCATATGCAGCAACACCTGCAAACATGCAAGCATTACCAATTTATGGTTGTCCAAACAAGCCATAACATACTTGCTGCTACAGTAATTGCAACAACTTCTTTCTCCCTATATCACTTTTCCTTGTTTATCCTAGAAGTCTTCAATTCTTTTGGATTCCTAAATCCTCATGTGCTCTTCAATTCTTTTGGATTCCTAAATCCTCATGTTCTTTTGGATTCCTAAATCCTCATGTGCTCTTTTGGATCAACTGTTGGATTACTAAGAGGGGGGGTGAATCAGTAATAGTGCAATTATAATCCTTTTTGTCCAAATTGATCCAAGTGTTATATCAATGTAGTATTATTATCCAATAATGAGCAATAAGAAATGGACAATCACACACATACACAGTACACCATTGTTTTACGTGGAAACCCAAATTGGGAGGAAAACATAGAATGCTTTTTCTTATATGTCTTAAAGAATTACATTCATTGTAAGCACCAACTTCCTTTGTTTTCTAGCTACAACTGGAAGGAGGCTCCAACCCCCTAGTTTCTCAGGCTACAACCTAAGGGAAGCTCCAACTCCCCAATTCTCTGGATTCTACTAGAAGGAGGGTACAACCCCCTATGTTCTCTGGCTACAATCGAAAGGTTTCTACAACCACCTGTCCTTGCCCCGTCCTGCCACCTCGAAGTAGAAGTAGAACAATGGAACCACTATCAACCTGTCACTGTGAGATATATTGTTGTACAACTGTATCAACCTGTACCACTGACTTGTATCCAATCTGTAAAACTTCCCTATAACCAATATGTACCTGAACTAAACATGTATCCACAAAAATACAACAGATACGCGACCTATAGTGATGTAGCCCACGTATGTACGCGCCCTATCTGTTATGCAGCCTGTGTATGACTTCTAAAACTAGGGTTTCCTTTCACTTTGAAAACTTTTGACCCTCTGTAACTTCTTTCACATAGATCCGTAACCTGTCACTATATATAGACTGTAATTGTACCCTGTGCATGCATCCTCATACATAACCTCTACTCAAGGAAATCATGTCTCTCTCTATTCATGTGCCATATAGGTATGTGTAATCATGAACAAGTATAATATCCCTCACATGATCTTAGTCATCAACCCCTTTCTGATATTCAACTTCTCAATACATCAATAAATACAATATCTCAACCATGTACCATAAAAACTCTTAGCCATATGCCAAGAAATAAAATATGTGCCTCAACAAGAAGTATCAATGATAAATATACCAGCACTATATTTCTCTAGATCAAACTTATACAGAAGATCTCATGTAGCCACTAGTCTCTCTAGGGAGAAATCCTCAAATCTCCATTTCCATTCCTCATGCATACATCAAAATCCAACTAATCATAGAAATAATACATACCTTTTGAACCAATGGATGGATCTGATGTATCTTAGCACTCTAGACCTTCCAAGGAGCTTGATCCCAGAATCTAGAACTTTTGCACCTTCATCTTCTCAAGTTTCATGGCTTTATTAACATGTACTCACCCTATACACAGCCAGCCCATGTACATACTCACCTTATGCACAGACAGACCGCATACATACACACCCTATACACAGCTAGCCCGCATACACCTAAGAAAATAGGGTTTTCTATGAATCCTATAATTTCACCATCAACCCTTCGTGCTACCTCAGACGTTCGCCACTTTAGATGTATCTACAAGAATCTTTACACAATAAAATAGATATACAATATGTACAAGTGTGTTTTTATGAGTGAACTTTGTCTCTTATTTATATCTTCATGTAGCCTTACACTTTCCTTATTTTAGGGCTTCTTCATTTAAAATAATTTCTTTTTGCAAAGCACTTTGACTCTTGGGGGATTCTATAAGGCTCATGAGGGTTCTCCAACTTCATATGGTCATAACTCGCTAATTGTGAGGAGTTATGTGATGTTCCACATACCATCGAAAATGGCATGACATCACTATTCATCTAGGATAGTTTCACTCACAAATTCCTTGTCCTTCATCTCATTATTCCTCAAATAAGCATGGGTTCTCTCAATCCGCAAAGCGTCTTCTCGTGAGGGATTTCACCATAAGGGGACCACTTTGGAGTTCATCCATTTTTACTTCTTACCAACCATCATAAGACAATAATGAGTCATCTTTACATAAAACAATATTGGGTCCATTACCCAAACCTTGTACCATGGGGCTTTCTTCAAGGGTTGACATCAATGATAACCAACCTTAATCAACAATATCCCCCTTTGGCATTGATTTCAACACTCTGATGCAATACTGAAATCATATCACTCATGCTCCCATTGGAACCATGCCTCTGTCCTTTGTATCTAATAAATATTCTCCCCTTGGAACCATGCCCCTGTCCTCTATCTCTGTCCTCTGCATTTGATAAATCTCTCCCCCTTTGTCATCAATGGAAAAGGTATATTTCCATCTGGGGTTTATCCCCCTAAATGAACTATCCTCTTATGGTGCTTCCTCGTGTAAATCTAAGACATATAAGATAAGCATTCAAAAATCATTCATTTTGGAGTAGAAATAACTCCAAGTCTTTGGAGAAGATATTCAAAGAATTCCCGTGGAAGTGGTTTTGTGAAGATGTTTTCCACTTATTATTTTGTTCCCACATACTCAACTCTGATGTTATTTTCTACAACCTGCTCCCGTAGAAAGTGATACTTGATTGGAATGTGATTCATTTTGGAGTGCATCATCGGGTTCTTCGAGATACTAATGGTGCTTGTATTATCACAATAGATTGGAATGGGCTCATCATACTCAAGATGTATATCTGTCAGAGTTTGTTTCATCCAAAGAACCTGTGTACAACATGATGTTGCTGCAATACACTATGCCTTGGCTGTAGATAAAGATATTGATGATTGTTTCTTTCTTATCCATGATACCAAACACTCACCTAAGTAGAATGTTGCTCCACTGGTGCTTCGTCAGTCATCAATACAACCTGCCCAATCTACATCTATGTAGGCAATAAGTGATAGATATTTTCCTTTTAGATACCATAATCCAAACTCTTTTGTTCCTTTGAGATATTTGAAAATCCTCTTTACTGCTAATACATGTGATTCCTTTGATGTTTCTTGAAATTGTGCCAACTTTCCAACTGCCTGCATTACATCTGGTATGGATGCTATCACATATAGTAGCTTGATAATCATTGACATGTATTGCCTCTGATCTGTAGACTTTGAATCATCATATTTGTTCAACTTACAAATGGTTTGCATGGGAGTGATAACTGGTTTGAAATCTTCCATTCCTAACCTCTTTAGCATTTCTCTAATATAATTGGTTTGAGAAATAAAAATTCCCTGGTTGCTTTGATGTATCTGAAGTCCCGGAAAGAAGGATAGTTCTCCAAGTAATGACATTTCAAATTCATTCACCATATCTTTTGCAAATTTTTGTCTTGACCTGTCATCATCACTACCAAAAATAATATCATCAACATAAACTTCAATTAATAAAATATTACCTTGATGTAGAGATTGTTTTTTTCACTTCCTTTTCTGAACCCTGCCTGTTGCAGAAACTTATCCAGTCTAGAGTACCATGCTCTAGGAGCTTGTTTTAGACCATACAAGGCCTTCTTTAATTTACACACATAGTCTGTGCTCTCTGACAACTGAAATCCTTCTGGTTGTTCAATGTAGACTTCTTCTTCAAGTTCCCCATTCAGAAAAGTTGATTTTACGTCCATCTGATATACTTTAACATTTTTGGAGCATGCATAAGCTAAAAGCAAAGGGATTGCTTCCATTCTGGCAACTGGGGCAAATGTCTCTTCAAAGTCGATTCCTTCAATCTATGCATATCCTTTACATACCAATCTATCTTTGTTCCTTATAACCTATCCATCTTCATTCCATTTATTCCTGAAAACCCATTTTGTGTCTATCGCATTCTTATTCTTTGGTCTTGGAACCAATTCCCAAGTGTCATTTTTCTCTATTTGATCCAATTCTTCATCAATAGCCTTATTCCAAAATTCATCCTTACTGCCTTCTTCAAAATATTTTGGTTCAATTGTAGATAAAAGTGCTAGGTGTGTTTGTTCTAGTGAACGGATTTTTCTTCTAGTCTCAACTTCTGCATCTTTGTTTCCAATAATTTGATCTAAAGGATGATTCTTCTGTACTCGTTTGCTAGGTGTCTTTGGAGATACTTGTTGAAATTTCTCTTCTGTTTCTATCATATTCTCTTCATCTTCCTCTTCTACTTCATCTTTGGCTTCTTCTTCGAAAAGTTGTTCCATTGATTTGTTTCCTTTTCCTTTGATTATGGTCTGCTTGTTTCATCAATTGTTACATTGATGCTTTCCACAACTTTGTTCAATCTTAGATTGTAGCACTTGTATTATTTCCTTGTACTTCAGTAAACAACAAGTACTCCTTTGTCCACATGAGAGTCAAACTTTCCCATTCTGCCATCTTCTCTTTTGATGTAGCATTTGCTTCCAAAAACTCTGAAGTGCTTCACATTTGTTGGTCTTCC
>JZKD02S1635524.1:484920-501528 GCA_000966675.3 Picea glauca | reverse complement strand
ATATTCCTTTTTGGTTTAATCTCCCTAGCTTAGCCCCTTATCCTTAACTTGTATCCCCCCCCCCATCCTTTTCCCTAACTAGTGGAGTTTAGTCCCCCATACTCTTTTATTGTGGTTGATCTACACATAGCGATGTATTATATTAATGATACGAGTATTTACATATACAAAAATAGGTGCACTGGCCTTTAGTGTCTAGGCTCTCTGGCCTAATTCAACACATAAGACTCCTAGCTTATAATAACTGGATCACCAGCCTATAAATCATGACATATACGCAAAGGCTTCCTAGCCTCAAAATCGTGTGCACTTAGTTTGTTCTGTGTGGTATCTTGGAATATGTACACTTCATCATTTAATGCGTAGTACATGTGCACACTATACCATGGAAGGTGCATGCAAAATGATATAAAACAACTCACCAACTTATAAACACAACATATACATTTACAATTTGGGGTTAAGCCTAAGGGTATTACATCATCTCTAATAGCTTCAATTGTATTGGCAGCCCATTGGGGTAGAAAATACATAGGTGAACCACGGTTTACTTTAGTAGGTCGATCAAAATTCGAAGAGTCTTCAATCGACGAACTGGTCAAAAAAAAGGACAACAGACTAGTCGACTCATAGGTCGACAGTCAAGTCAAAATAAGGAGAAAGTTAGACTATCTAGTCAAAGGATTGAAGTATGGAACAAGAGAACTAGTGTCAGAGACAACATCAAATGGATCATCATGTAGAAATCCAGAGGAGGCATTCAATAAATTTACACCAAAAAACTTCTCATCAAATCATACATTCCATCTGACAATGATTTGTTCTTTGACAGGATCAAACAATAGGCTGGATTTTGACTCTTCATAGTATCCCATCATGATGTAAGTATGACTCTTTGGATCCAACTTCTTTCTACAATCATTAGGAATTTGAGCCCATGAAACACATCCAAACACACGGAGTTGGCCAACTGAAGGCTTATTCCCATACCATCGTTCAACTGGAGTCATGGAAGGAAAAACTTGAGTCAAGATGTGATTGAGAAGATAATTTTCACAGTAGACCCCTTCATCCAAGAAGTGAGGAGGCGGCTCTTTAGCCTGCAAAATACATCTAGACATTTTGATTAATGTCTGATTCTTGTGTTCTGTGATGCCATTCTGTTGCGGAGTGTGAGGAACTGACCATTTCCGGTTAATACCATATTTAAGCAATTATTCTTCAAAAGTTCAATTAACATAATCACCACCAATGTCTATTCTCAAGCAATTTATGGGTCAACCATGTTTGATAGGAATTCAAAGAACTAATTTTGAGGGCACGCACAAAATAAGGAAGGACAATAGTTAGGCATGCAAAAGAAAATAGACGTGCAAAAGAAGGAAGAACAACATTCAGGAATGTAAAAGAAGCATGTAGGCGCAAAGGCATGAAAAGCACGCCTGAATAATGAGTCATCATGAATTGTCATAAGGTTTTGGGGATAAGCGAGTAGGGTTTTAAGCCCTAAATTCTATGTATAAATATGTAATGGGTTGGGAAGAATGAGGTTCATTGAAAGTAAGAGAATAGGTTATTGTTGTTGTTGTTGTTGAAAGTAGAGCTAATGATAGGCTAAGGTTGAGAGAATAGATTTAAAATGAGAGAGAGCCTATGTTTGAAGGTTTAGTGAGGGTTTACAGAGAGAGGCTTGCACTAAAGAGAGGCTAGGTAGGACAGGGAAGGATATCATGATGTATCCATTATAAGCACAGTGTGCAAGACTGAGAATATTTGCACGATAAATAATAAAAAAGTCAATCATTGTGGACGTAGCCCAAGGATTGGGTGAACCATGTTAAATTATGTGTATGAGTGTGTATTTTCATGTGGTTGTTCATGGATATGTTGTTTATGCATGGTTAATATAGCTTTGTTTATTATATGATTGATGTGTGGTAATGATGAATGTCACAGTGAATAGTTTATGTTGCAATCTACGTCACAATGGTGTTACATAAATAAAGTTTACTAATTAATCAAGGGAAAAGAGACACATAATATTGCACATGGGGTAGATAAGTAGGAATGAATATGATGATAGCATCCCATCCCCTCATCCTTGTAAAAACTTGGTTTCTGTAACCCCAATAGATTCCTCACTTGCATGTAGGTGATGCCAAAATGGTCAATGTCTATAGGGTTTGTTGGTAGAATAAATTGAACCTAGAGACTTACAACTACGCACCAACAAATGGTTTCGCTCTCGGGACCCAGAATCTGTAATTGAGGGAATTTTTTGGAGTCCGACTAAGAAAGAGATCATTGAATGGCTATAAAAGGAAGGAACGTCAAGTTTCCCGGAAAGAGAATAGAAACCCTCGAATGAGCAACAAGCAATGGATGCAAAGGTATGTGTACATAAAGCTACGTGAGATTGTATTTCCTGTATTTTTTATTATCTTAACTAAGTGGTTAGAAAGATTAGTAGAGAATACTGGGAGATACCATACTGCATCATCGAGGAACTAGACTATTGATTTGGTAAGACAATTGAATTATGTAAGTAATAAGACTTTCCACGCAATTGATTTCTGGTTGAACAAAATATTAGGGGGTGATATTATGGAATTTGTAATGGATTGTACCCAGTCATATAGTGTTGTAGAAAGGAATTTAATTAAGGGTCAACGCGGAAGGTTTATGAAAGAATTGGGTACCTAGATAAAGATGTTGTTGTGTGACAAGTGTGTGATGACGATGGAATATGACTACTAAGGGGCTTCGTGCACATAGGGGAAATAGGGGATAACTAGGGGATAGTTTAAAGGTAGGAAAGAATGAGGAAATAAATGAAGAATGAATGGAAGGACTGAGGATGCGGATAAATGAAGAAGGTGTATCGGAAGAGGAAGACGAGTTTCAAGTACTGCACAATGGAAGAAGGTACAAAAGTTTGAAGACTGGGGCTGAGAAAGGAGAGTTGCGCAGTGAGTGTGAGTGGAGAGGACCCTGTGCAAAAGTCCAGATCGTAGAGATATCGTGTATTGAGGGAGAGGAGGAGGATTCTCAATACATTCCCATAATATAAGAATCGGTAAATCCTAATCAAGTTGAATCATGTGTCGAATCCACAATCCCGTGTGTGTCACTGATATATGAGGTAACATTTGAGGATTTGTCAAAAGCACTTATAGTAAGAAGAGGAAATCAGAATAGTAGTAACCAAAATAGTGGAGGTAGTGTGTTGAGTCAGAGTCAACCAGCATCGTCGAGGGGAGGTACTACACAAACAACATGACTGGGTTAAACAACACATTGAGACTACCTGAGTTCCATGGAGTTGGGTCAAAAGACCTAGAACAACATCTATTTGTATGTGAAACAATTTAGGCTGCAAAGAATGTCCAAGATGAGGCCTTAAATATTGCGTAGTTGGAAACACTGTTTAGGGGTCGTGCATTAGTCTGGTACATGAAACTCTAGAGTACTATGCCTAAAGGTCAAACGAGGACTTTAGCATAAATTAGACAAGCATTGTAAAAAGAGTTCAAGAAACTAAAGTCTAAGTCACAGTACATTACAAAGTTGAAGAAAATCAAACAAGTGCAGACCAAATTTGTTTGGGACTATGATCAAAGAGTTAAGTATTTGATGGGTAGATTGAAATTTCAAATTCTTGATCAAGAACACCAAGAATGGTTTATTGTATCACTACTACCACACATTCCTCATCCATTGATTCAACAGAAGGTTGTGTCGCATCCTAAAGCTTTGGAGACTGCGATGAAGTTAGAAGCATCTTCTGTAGGAGATGGTGGGGGGATGGATCAAATCTAGACACAGTTATTTTCCTTGACCATTCAATTAGAAGATATTACAAAAGGCAAGGAAAAGTAGGAACAAGTTTGGTGTGTCACGTGTAGGACTGAGGGCCACCATAGGGATGAATGCCCCTCTTGTGCACAGTATTTGGAGACTGGAGCACTGAATCCATTACCAGGAGGGAGGTACTGTGAAATATGTAAGAAGTGGGGACATAATCCACATGGTTTTCATTGTTGCATAAATACCAGAGTACACCAAGGAATTTATTTTGTAAATTTTGCAAGTTAGTGGGGCATGAAGAGAAGGATTTTTGCACATTCGATTTAATGAGAGAGCGCACTTCAAATGTGTGTAGGATTTAGGAGGAGAATATTGCGACAGAAGGAAGTGGTCCATAGTATATTAATCAGAGAGGCTTTAATCCAGGAAACAGAGGAGGATTTGGCAGATGTCATGGAAGAGGAGGTAGAGGACCAATAATATGTTACAATTGTAATCAATTGGGACACTTAGTTTGTGACTGCCCAAATCCTTGTACAACTTGCATGTATTGTAGAGCATTGGATCGTGCGACAAAAGATTGTCCTCGACTACTTGCGAAGTGGAAGGCAAGAGGGAATCAGAACTAGAGCCCAAATTAGAACATCCAAAAGATATTTGTTGAGAAACACAATGAAGGACCTAGAATAGCAATTGTCATGTGAGGAGGAGCTAGAACAGGGGTTGATGCGACGAATGGAGGAAGGTAGGTGGAGAAATGGGTGAGGAAATCAGCAAGACCTGTGCCGAAATTTGACCCTCAACAAGAAAAGGAGACATAGAATAGGACAAGAAAATAGATACTAGGACTAGATTAGGTAGCATCAACATCATTTGCGCTCCCTGTGGTCGACATGCCTCCATTTTGTGATTGCAGTTTACCAAAAAAGTCGCTTGAGAAGGTAAGTACTCTAAGAGAATTTATGAGAAGTTGCATAGAATTGATGAAAGATGAAATTGTTTTGAATGCATTATGTGAAATGATTGATCATTGTGCATAAGAAATGGAAATTCCTACCACATAGAGGGTAGTGAATCAGGAATCGCGCAAAAAGAGAACCAATGAAGAGCTCATATTAAGTGCGTAGATTGGGGAATATGATGTGGACAATGTCATTTTAGACTTGGGTTCTGATGTAAATGTGTTACCAAAGAAGACATCGGAAATGATGGGGAAACCCAAGTTAATCTGGTCTCCCATCCAATTAAAGTTTTCAAACCAACACAAGATAGTACCAATTGGTCGATTGACAAGGATACTTGTGAATATAGATGGGGTGCACAGTATAGTAGACTTTGAAGTTATCAAAATCGTGGATGATAGTCAACCATATCCAACACTAATGGGGTTAGAATGGGCCTTTGACAATGAGGAAATTATTAATATGAAGAGGAGGGAAATGATATTTGAGGTATGAGACTTGAAGGTCACGAGACCTTTGGATTCGACAGAAGGAAAGAGATATATCGAACCAAATAGAGGGAACAAAATTAACAACTTGTATAATATGACTGCATAAATTTATGACTATGTTAACCCCACTTTATATGGTGCACTAATTTGGAGAATCATTAGCTCATGTGCGTCAAACTTAGAGGAAGGCCTGGAACATTGGCAGCAGTGGATGCACAAAGTATCCACCAGACGATGTGACCGCATGACTTGATCATTGCACTGGATTGGAACAGAGATATGTGACCCACCCAAGTATGATCATTTGACTAACATAGAGTCATTCATACAAGAATTTGAGTTGCAGATACCCAAACAACAAAGATTGTTGGCATTAGATGTTGTCTTGAAAGACACTCTAGCCAGATGGTGGGATGCACACAAGGAAGGAATAGAAGACTCACATCAATGTAGAAAATTGATGCATGTTAGATTTGGTACTGAGGTTGAGTATGTTGCACTAAAATATTCAAGAGAAAGTGACCTAGCAGATCATATTTTGCAGTGCAAAGACATATGGAGATCAATACCAATGAAGGAATTGGCGCACAACTTTATACATACATTAGATACAATTCCTAAGAACTGGTACTTGGAACTAGAAATGCACAGAGAAATAGTGAATTGGGATGAGCTAACTCAAAGGTTTAAGGTAAAATTCACATTTGAACATGAATCTCCATCAGTAGATGTAGCTTTGTGGGCCATTAGAACCAAGATATTTTTAGAAGAAGGGTCAATGGAGGTAGTACTTATGTGTAGTGTGCACAGAGCTTCTACAACAATTCACGAGTTACTGGAACGTTATAATGTTGCTAAAGAAGAACACAATGAGGAAGATTCAAGGAATATACAAGTACCTAAAATTGAGGGGGAACTCCCAGTAGAAGGACCAGAGCTTGAATATGTTGTGTATGCACAACCACTAAGGAGACAAAAGGTAAATATTGGGACAAAATAAAATCCAAAGTTTGCGTAGACAGGATATTACTGGAATGATGAAACTGCGGAGAAGATTGCAGATTTATTGCATGAGTATCATGATTTATTCCCAACTACATTCTCAGAGATGAAAGGGATAGTTGGGGAGTTAATAGAAATGAATATCCCTTTGAAACTAGATGTTAATCTAGTGAGAGCGAGACCCTACAAGTTAAATCTGAAGTATAAAGAGAAGGTGAAAGAAAAGATAGACCGAATTTTGGAAGCATGAATCATTGAACCGGTAGTGGAATCAGAATGGATAAGTTCAATGGTAGTGTGGGATAATAAAACATGGGGAATCAGGATTTTTGTAGACCTAAGGAAGCTAAATGATGCATGTTTGCATGATACATTTCTAGCATCGTTTACACATGAAGTGCTAGAGAATGTAAGAGGGTAGGAGGCATATTCTTTCACGGATGGATTTTCAGGATGTCACCAGATTAATATTGCACATGAAGATAGATATGAGACTAATTTTGCAACAAAGTGGGGAAGCTATCAATACACAGTCATGCCTTTTGGGATGAAGAATGCACGTGTTGTTTTTTCAAGAGTAGTTGTTGTAGTGTTTAAGGAAATTATTCATAAGTTCCTTGAAGTTTACTTAGATAATTGGATTGTGTTTATCATGCTGAAATATCACATATAAGTACTCAGGTTAATGTTGGATAGGTGTAGACAATGTCAGATTTCAATGAATTTGAAAAAATGTATTTTTTGCACACATTTTGGAATTTTGTTGGGCCATGTGGTATGTAAGTAAGGCTTGCTAGTGGATCCTACCAAGATTGTAGTAATTTTGGACTTACAACCACCCACATTAGTCAGACAATTGAGAGAAACCCTGGGTCATACAGGATACTATAGGAATTTCATTAAGGGTTATGCGCAGATTACAACACCTGAGGAGAAGTTGTTGAAGAAAGAACTTAAGTTCTAGTGGAATGAGGACTGACAGAATGGTTTGGACACATTAAAATAGAAGTTAGTGACTACATCGATTTTGATATTTCCATATTGGAAGGAGGAGTTCCATGTTCATGTGGATGCATCATCCATAGCTTTGGGTGCAGTATTATCTCAGACAAGAGAAGGATGCATAGACCATCCAATTTCATTTGCAAGAAGGAAGTTGTCAACAGTGGAAAAAAATTACACTACCATAGAATGAGAAAGGTTGGAAATGGTATATGTGTTGCAGAAGTTTAGAGATTATTTGTTGGGTTCTCAGTTTAAGATGCATACAGACCATTCTGCAATAAGATACTTAGTGAACAAGCCATTGTTGGGGGGGAGAATATGCACATGGTTTTTTTTGTTCCAGGAGTATGATTTTGAGGTTGTTGTGAAACCAGGGAAGTTGAATGCAGGACCAGATCACTTATCACGCATACTATCAGGAGAAGATGCAAGGAATCTAGATGACAGCTTACTAGATGCACAATTATTTGCAGTTAAAATGGTGGATGACTACTTCACAGACATTGTGCAATTTTTAAATACAGTAATGGCCCCGTAAGACATGACAGTGACACAGAAGAAACAATTAGTGGTTAAATCAGCAGACTACCAACTAATTGCAGGGAACTTATACAAGTTTGGTGCAGATGGAATATTAAGACGATGTGTGTTAGAGAATGAAAGGCCAATAATACTCTTAGAAGCACATGAGGAATCATAGGAGGACAATATGCAAGTAAAATGATCATGCGGAATATTTTGTGCGTAAGGATCTGGTGGCCCACACTTCATAAGGATGCTAAAGAATATTGTCAGGCATGTGATGTTTGTCAAAGGGTGGGAAAGCCATCCAGAAGGGATGAGATTCCTTTACACCCATAGGTTACGTTGGAGGCATTTGATAAATGGGCAATAGACTTTGTTGGAACGATCAACCCACCAATGAGAAGATCAATAGCTAGGTATATAATCATTGCAATAGAGTATCTGACCAGATGGGAAAAAGTAACACCACTCATAGACTGCACCATAGATATTGTTGTGAGGTTTCTATTTAAGAATGTAGTTACACGATTTGGATTCTCGCGCATTATACTGAGTGATCAGGCGACACACTTCTTGAAAAGGACGATTGCATCATTGACTAAGGAATTCCAAATTCATCATCAGAAGAGTACATCGTATCACCCTCATGTCATTAGGATTGTAGAAGCTTTTAATAATATTCTAGAGAATGATCTAACAAATAATTGCATTGTAGGAAGGGATGAATGGGACTTGTGGATCCCTGTAGTATTATGGGCATATAGGACGACAAGTAAAAATTTGATCGGACAAACACCTTTTAGGTTGGTCTATGGGCAAGAAGCAGTAATATCGATGGATTTTATTGTGCCTAGATTGTGTGGTGCAGTGATTATTGATCTTTCGGGCTCTGGAGAAGTAGAGGAGATATTATCATAGTTTGTATATCTTGAGGAAGATCGATTTTTCACAGGGTTCCATCAACAAGTTCGTAAGGAAAGGGAAAAGGCATGTCATGATAGACATATTAAACAGAAAAATTTTCAAGTGGGGGACTTAGTATTACTATACGAAAGTAATTTTATGCAGCATCCAGGGAAGTTTCAAATGCATTGGTTAGGACCATATGTAATTAAGCATGTGACGAAGACATGTGTTACACATTTGGAAATGTTGAATGGAGAAGTCCTGGGAGGAATGGTGAATGGTAGTTCGTTGGATAGCCGACCTATCACGCACTAGTCTGACTTCTGTGAGAACCTTTGTATTATAGTAGTGCATTATAGTAGGAAAAAGAAAAAGTAAGAAAAGGTAGAAAAAGGAAAAAGAAGAAAAAGTGGAAAAAGAGAAAAAAAAAAAACACCAAAGGAAAAAAAGGAAAAAAATGGAGTAAGTTACAATGAGAGCAAGGATGTAGAAAAAAGTGAGTGTTGCGTAGATAAAAGAAACAATGCAGAGATAGTAAGGTATGCATAGAAACAGCACATGGAATAGGACCATCATGGCCATTAAAGGAATTAAAAGGGAATAAATGAGGGTTAAAGAGTGTCAATAACAAGTCATAAAGATGATGCATAGCCATAAATGGACACAACCATCGAGGATCATGACAGACTGGCAGTATGAGGCACAAATCTAGCGAAAGATCTGAAAATAAAGCAACATTAAATCAAGAATTCATCACACCACTGGTATAATAAACAATTAATTCATGCACAAATGGACATGGACAACTTGCGAAGGGGCACAAAATCCATGGAGGATCAACAAGAATTGGTCATTGTCACTTAGAGTTACATGTGAGTAAGAGAGAATCGAGAAATGTCTTGCAGAAGCTGAGAAAAACCCCATATCTGAAGAAATCATCGTTGGTAACCACTTTAATGACATGGCACCATCAAAAGAAACAATGCCCATACCAAAGAGAGCTCGAACAAGAGTGAAAACAGTAGAACCAGAGGTTGATGAGACCCCAGGGGCATCATTGTCAGAGTTGAGGTTTCCCTGAGACTATATTCTGCCAAGGAAGGATGATGCCACACCAATGAAATTGCAAAAGACTCCCAACTATGAATTGGTGACGCTCGACATCCTAGATGGGGTCATCATGGATAAATACATGCTACGGAGAGTGTCGCATCTCAAATATGTGGACCATGATATCACGAACACCATGAAGTTCCCCGAAACTACACCGCACCAATACTTGGAACTGAGGATAGATCCAACAATGAACCATAGCATACTTGTGCCAAAGGTATGGTCCATAGGACTAGAGTGTGTAGGCATACTAAACTTGTTTGACATCCCACATTTCGACAGAAGCAAAGAGGTGAATGCATGTGTTAATTTGCTCTTATCTATGTGCATGGCGGTTATTTGTGGCTGGACAAGCCAATATCTATATATACGTACTTGATTATAAGGATAAAAATCTTACCATCATAGGGATAATATCCAACCTTGTTGTTTGCAGACAAGAAAACTGACAGGGCTTTGTCATAGGGAATCAAGGAAACATTTCACACAGTTAGAGGTGTGCGTGGGTTGGATGTGTCGAGCATATGCGAACCAATAGTAAGGATTTCAAAACAAGCATTGGTGTGCAAGTTATTGAGAAAATGCATAAAATACCAAATGTCAGCGAGAGTCATAGCCATTGTGGAGAAGTGTGCAGAAGGACTCCAGATGAATTGGGATGCATTTTTGGTCAATCAGTTTATGGTATATTACACTGAAGCCTAGGAGAAAAGCACAAAATTCCACTACGCTTGGGTTCTCATACTGATAGCATTGGTCACCTAGAGGAATCCTAATGAGTGTCAAGTTTTAAAGGCATCATGTAGAGATCATGCAACGGCGCAATATGTTAACTTATGTCATACTGGGGAGACAACAAGACAACAATGTCACCTTCTATGTCTACTTTGACAAGATCAAACACATAATAGTGCACACACTGCGCATCACTGCCCAGACTGTGGAGAACTATCCAGATATTGTGCGCTTCAAAGCAGGGATGAAAAACATTTATATCCAATATAAAAGAGACTTGGCACACCAGTCACTGCCAACAAGTTACAATTTGACATAGGAGGACATATGCCTTATTTCCAATGATTGGGACGAAGAAGAAAATCTCCCTACTGAAGAAAAAGGGCACCCTGATGAAGAGGAACGAGACAATGAATATGAAGAACTAGATGAGGCACAAGGTGGTGAACAAGGCCATGGCACAGGGGATGCATAGAAGACAGTCCTAGAAGCAAGGCATGAGAGGAAAGATAAAAGTAAGGATCTAGTACCATCTCCACGCAAGAAGATGAAAGAACATAATCCATCTTCTATCTACACCTTAATAGATGATGAAATCGATCAAATCAAATATCAAGTAAGGGATGTCACAAAGGAGGTTGTTTAGTAGGTGTCGTAGCTATGGGAAGAGATGAACAGGAAGGTGCAAGAGCATTTGATGTCCTTGCAACAACGGTTGGAGGTAGTGACCATAGCACTAGAGTTTAGATCCGGTGAACGACCATCAACAAACCCAGCTGCGGAAGAAGGGGACACCATTTCTCACTTTTCAGAGATGGAAGCAGGGTGCAAAGCGTTGAATATTTCACCATATGTAATTGAGTTCCCCATGCTCAAGATGTAGGAGTAGGTACAATGACTAAGTCACCTAGACTTAGTCATTTCAAAGATTCCCAAAACAGTACTACAAGTCTTCCACACCGGTATTGCATAGGAAATATGGTCTCATGCAGAGTCAACATCAAGCAAGTTGGAAAAGGTAACAGTGGAGATGACAGAGCTACAACAATAATATACAACTTCTTTACAGGAGAAGAGTGAGGTTGAGGAAAAGGCTAAGAGAATATTGAAGCAGAAGGATGAGGTTGAGCAACAGGAAGAGAGAATACAATAGAACATCCAGAAACTCTAAAAGGATATTCCATAAATTCCAATAGTGGTAGAAGCCACACTTGAAGAGAAAGTCTCAAAAATCAGGGAAGTCATTAAAGGATTTCTCACTAGGATCGAAGACTTGGAATCACACACCACACCAAGGACACCACCGAAGGAAAAATAATAAAGAGAAAGAACCATTATGACCTCAGTACAAAGTTGATCTAGGTGGATATCGGTGGCCACCCACCTATTCCACTGGCTCGAAAAACAATTTTTCACCTTGGTAGTTTTTCAGTAGTTTTTCGGGTTCCAAACTTCCAGGGCCATTTTGAGGCCCTAAACGACATTTTTTGGGGATTTGGGGCCTAAGGGACTACCAAAATCTCTTCCTTGGGCTAGTCAAAAAATTTTCTTCTTGATTAGAACTTTCCAACAGGCTATCATGCGCCTAATACAGAGATCGTATGCGGAAGTTACGACCCCAAGAAGTTGATGTACTAACTTACCCAAACGGGGCCCACATGACTTTTGGCACTTCATCTCCTAGGGTTAGGTTTTTGGATGTCTAGGGATTTTGATATTCCTATTTATTTGTAAAAGGCCTTCAAAGGCTCATTGTAACCATCTTCTTGCGAATGAGCACAGCCATCACATCTATTCTCATAGATAAGCCACCACCATTCCAATATGCTTGTTTTCTGTTGCATTTTACAGTGTCAGCTTATTTCCTTATTGAATAGAAAACCAGTTTTACTGTATCTCTGCTATTTTATGTTAAGAATCTTTTAATAATCTATATTCATTTTGTTTTGCTCATAAAATTTGGATCAGTGGTATCAGAGCAGTCTTCTCCTTGTCTTCTTAATGCATGTCCCCAACGAGGTCAGGGTACAAAGAATTGGGTCTTGAGCTTGTTTCTCTTGAGGAAAAAACCTCTCGCAAGCCCAAGCGACCTCTCATGTAAAGAGAAAATAAATATGATGGGACATGATATCCTTTCAAAAATTTTCTTGAGGAATCCCTCACACAACAGAGGAACGAAATGATGGATAGTTTCGCGCAAATCCTTCCGCGGCTACCAACAGGTGAGGCATCTTCCTCAAGCGGAGGCGCCGCCCCCTTCAAGGTACAAATCAACTTAGATATTCCTATATTTGAAGTTCATATAGTTGCAGATGTTGTAGAAAAGTGGTTGAATCTACTAAAAGGGTGTTTTTCTGTACATAACTTTTCGAATAGAGAAAATATTACTTTTGCACTCCTCAAAGTCGTTCCCCATGTCAAATATTGGTGGGAAACTTTCTGTGAGCAAAAGGAAATAGAGGAACCCTCATTATTTAGAGTCACGGCCACCTAGGAATCCTCCAGGGATGTTATTAAGGAAAAATACTACCTTATTGGAAGTTATGACAACTTCTATACCAAATGGACCACATTGCGCCAAGAAAGAGACTAAGCAGTGCCAAAGTTCACAAATATCCCCCATACCTTGCACACCAAGTTGGGTATCAAAAATTCAGAGTGACATCTAGTGCTCAAGTATTGCAGTGCTCTACATAGATACATCCAGACTGAAATGGAATTTATAGATATCTCATACTTGGGCGTGGCCTACTGATATGTCGTCAAAATTGAACATAAGCTCAAACAAAAGACACGGCAAATTGGGCCTGGGAACCCCTCACAACAAAAGCCAGGAAAGGGCGGCCCCAACCCACAAAAAAAAGGATGGGGCAAATATGGATAGTATCAAGACAACCAGTCCAAGCCACAAGCAAAGAAGGACACTGGAAAGACAAAGAAATATATCGAGAAGTGGTGTGACTTCCATCAGATCCCTTAGCATAACATTGTTGACTATCGCTCAAAGCAGTCGCTAGTGGCCGAAGTGAAAGCCTATGAATCAGATGTGGGTTCTGACTCTGAGTCAGAACCAAAAAGGGGAAGACGGATCATTGGCGTGGAACCCAGTGCCATCGTTTCCACCAACAAGCTCCAGCCTGGTGAACCAGACAAGCTAGAAGAAGGAGAGAGCCTCTTCCATTCACATATGTGGGTAAAAGGCACCCCGCTAAAATTCATCATTGATAGTAGTAGCGAGAAGAACCTCATCTTAGCAGAGGTCATCAAGAGTTTTTCCCTACTGACAAGCCACACCCACAATCCTACACCATTGGATGGCTCCGCCAAGGAAGCAATCTCCGCGTAATCCAACAGTGTCGACTATCGTACGGCATCAAGCCCTTCAAAGGCGAGGTATTTTTTGATGTTGCTCCTCTCAAAGTTTGTAATGTTCTTTTGGGCCAACCTTATTTATGGAAATTTCATGTTGTATATGATTCTAGGACTCGTATTTTTATTATTACTTTGAACAGGAAATTGTACAGGATACCCAAGGCAATCCCTCCTAGTGCTATTTCCTTGATCTCTGCCAAGCAATGAAGGAAGGTCATCTCTCAAACCGATAAATTTGTCTTCTTCGTGATTCGCTCTCAGAGTGAGAGAAATATCACAGCACATCCAGGGCCTCCGCAACCGTTCTCTCCACACAACAGAAGCAAGTGGATAAGTTCATGGAAGAATACTCAGATATCTTCTCCTCTCCTACCGGGGTACCTTTGCATTGCTAGGTCAAGCATCCCATCGATATGAACCCAAGCGCACCACCAATGGGTCAGTCTACCATTTCTCTCTGTTAGAAAATGAGGAGATAAAGAGGTAGATCCAAGAACTAATCTATAAGGGGCACATCCATCCCAGCTCATTGCCTTGTGGGAGACCAATCATGCTGGTGCAAAAGAAAGACAGGACCTGGTAAATCTGCATTGATTATCGGGCCCTGAATAAAATTACAGTCTGAAACCAGTACTCGATTCCCTGAATCGACGACCTACTTAATCAGCTCATGGGGGGCAAATAATTCAGTAAGATTGATCTGAAGTCTAGCTACCTCCAGGTCCCAATAGAACAGATAGTTGTATGGAAGACTACCTTCAAATCAAAAGAAGGTCTTTTTGAATGGATGGTCATGCCCTTTGGTTTGACAAATTCTCTAGAAAATTTTATGAGGATGATGGACGATATCCTACGACCTTTCACCAATAATTTTATAGTGTTGTATATGGATGACATCCTCATCTACAGCAAGACTTAGGCAGAACACTTGCAGCATATTCAGCAGGTTCTGCACACCCTACGGCAGCACAAACTATATGAAAACTTGGAAAAATTCTCCTTCGGCATGGACAGGGTCCATTACTTAGGCTACATCATTGATCAACATGGTGTGCATGTGGATCCAGCCAAGAACCAGGTCATTCATGACTCTCCATCCCAAACCACACTCACTAAACTTCGGAGCTTCTTGGGCCTCGCCAATTTCTATCGCAGGTTCATGCTGGGATTCTCTCATATCGCATGGGCCCTCAGCCAAGTAACCAGGGGTGGCGGTAAGGAAAAATTTGTGTGGGGCATATCCCAACAACAAGCCTTTGATGACTTTAAGAATAATTTGTGCTCATCCCTAGTACTTTCATTACCATACCTGCAACATCCATTTGAGATCGATACATATGCTTCAGACTATGTTGTGGGCATCGTTCTCACTCAACACGACGACCCAGTGGCATATCATAGTGAGACACTATCAAATGATGTTCATAAATACCCTACTTACAACAAATAAATGTACTCCATTGTGAAATCCTACTGCTAGTGGATACATTACATTCTTGGGAAGGAGACAGTCATCCAGATTGATCACAAGCCACTACAGTTCATGCAGACCCAAGGAAAATTGCAGAATGACCGCCATCAAAAGTGTTCAACATAATTATAGCAATTCCACCTCAACATCAAGTATAAAAAAAAATGTACCAATTGATTTGTTGACTGCCTCATCCGACCTCCAGTTGCAGCACTCACCACAGTGCTAGACTCTTGCGGCCATGAGACCTCTGCATGACCCAACCTCTATGAGACAGACCCTGACTTCTCCACCACCTACCAAATGTTGGGTGCCAACTTAGTGGTCACTAATTTCCATCTTCAGGACGGGTTGTTGTGTCATCTAGGCCATCTTTACATTCCATCAAGCAAGTGTTTGAAGCTCATTATAGTCAGTTGGTAGGACACTTTGGCGTTGAAAAGATAGTGGCAGTGTTGCAGAAACATTTCTACTGGTTGAAACTTCGACAAGATATCGGCAAGTATATCAAGTCCTGCACCGCCTGCACTAATTCCAAACTGACCACTAAGAAATGGGCATGTACACCGCTCTGCCTACTCCTAACAATACATGGGAATCCATCTCAATGGACTACATTTCGGGCCTCCCGTCCACCAAGAGGGGAAATGACTATGTTTTTGTGGTTATTGATTGCTTTTCCAAGATGACGATTCTAGTGGCCTGCAAGAAGAACATCATAGAAGAAGCCACTTCCAATCTCTTCTTTGAATGAGTATGAGTACATTTTGGGATCCCACAAACCATTATCTCAGACCGTGATAGTCATTTCCTCATTGTTATCACTGAAATTTCGTCTGCACATGGCGACAAGAACTCCACATCATCTGCACACAGTGACAAGAACTCTACATCATCAAAACAGCAATGAAGTCATTCATGGCACTGTTCACAGCATTCCATAAGGGTCAGAAACTATACAAAAATTGAAAGACACTCCACATCAGTAAGGTGCGCGCGTATGCGCGGGATAAGAACGTGTTGTGCGCGCTTAAGCCCCCGATGCGCGACTATCCACATAAAAATCCATGCATATGCTAATACGGCACATTAAATGCTTAAGTTGGCCTCCCGACCGCCAATAGACCTTCGCCCGAGATGATTTGACATCCAGATCAGGGTCGGTCCTGCAAAAACAGCGAATTTATGGCTTAAGCGAACCCTAAACTAGCCTGTGTCT
>JZKD02S1635524.1:438557-472158 GCA_000966675.3 Picea glauca | reverse complement strand
TCTGCGGTTTCATGCTCATTTCATTTTTTATCAACATACTCTTGATTCTTCGTCACCCCGCGATAATCCAAGTCTTATCTTGTCACTCTCCCCAATGTACATTTAATGGAAATCTCATGGAAACATCAAATGAGTTAAGTATTAAAAGGCCATTATTAATGGAGATCTTCTCGAGACAATTCTTCATCAATTCGATTCGTATAATCCATCTTTTGAAAGAAGATCCTCAAATATTTTTATGGTAAAAAGTTTTACTTTGGTAATAACGTTCTAAAAGGACTATACATTAATCCACCAACTTGATTAAGCATGACAAGCAGGAGAAAGGAAAACTTCTACAGAGATAACATAAACTCATTTGGATGAGAAGATCAAAAGTTTCAATGGTCAAGAGAATACAAGTATTACTCCTCCTTTCCACCTCCAAAAAGGAGCTCGAACTGAATTTGGACATCAATAATTTCTCTTGTAGGTTGCATCCTAGAAGTTTATGATTTTAAAGAGTTAATTTTGTGGTGCATTGACAAATTTGATAAGAACCAGAGAATAATTCAACTACAAGGAGAGTACCCTATTTCTTTGGCACCTTCGGTATTCAAGAAAATGCTCAAACTCCTAGAGCCAACAATCACCTTCAAAGGAGACAAAAATAAGGATTTCATGAAAGAAATAAATGGTGGATTGGACCTTTTGCAAGAGTATCTTCAATACCCAACAATGATCCCATAAGACCTATCAAACATCAAGGTTATTTTGTTGAAAAACCCCTACCTATAAATGGCATGGCTATTTTCCAGTGTGGATGGACATGAATCTACGACTAATATTCCCCAACTAGTTTTGTATATCTTTCATTTTGCAATTCACGAGAAAGCATTTTTTTATTGGGAAAAGATTTTATCCGGAGAGCTATATTTTCAATTCGCAAATTTAAATAAGAATAAGAAATTCTACATTTCCTCATACCTAATATTCTCCAGTAATTACTCTCATGTTTTCAAAGGTTTACATTTATCCAAACAACAAAATCAACATCGTACAGATGTGGTATCCCGCCTTATGGAAGCAAAAGGTTATGTATCATTTTTATGAAGTACACAATTCTTTCATTTCTTCTTTTAAGAAACTTACTTTCATACCAAAAACATCAAGATTATCTTTAGAAGCATCAACATTCTTAGATAGAAGAGGAAGATTTGAAGAAATGGAGCATTTAAATATCATTAGGATTTATTGTTCCCATGGAAAACCCTCTTATCTCTCATTTTATGTGTCCGGCAAGATGTTTGTTGTGGAAGTATGCAGGTAGTATAGATTATGGGCCCATTTATTTCATGAAAGGAATAAAAATCAATTCATTCCTTTTCCATGAAATATTAGAGAGATAATGATGAGAAACACTGCACATATTGATGAATTTTCAGTTCAATTTGATCATTTTAATTTAAAGTTAGCAGATGAAATCAAAGGGTTCGACCGTAATCGGTTGTTCATGAAACACATGAAATATGTGGTCTATAGTGTCTCATTTTCCAATACATTCTTATTTAGAGAAGAAGAATATGATAACCAGAACCCTCAAGCATTTTTAGCTAAGAAGAAATAAGAAGATATTAAAGTTGTTGTTAGCACCATTGATCAACATAGACAATGGGACAAAGTTGTGAATGAGATGAGTGTTAGGTATCCTAACACTTCTAAGAAAAGTGGCCTAGCAAAACAAAAATCTTAGTTTGCAACCTAAGAACAAAGGAAATATTCAATAAACAATTTAGATGATGGAGGAGATCAGAACCCTCCTAAGGGATGTCTAGAAAGACCCCATAAACTTCATGTGACTAGTAAAAGGAAAAGATAAACAAATAAGGAAGTAGGAAGTGAGGTCATGCCCGAAGATGAAATTTCTCTTGAAGATATGGACCTAGATGTGAACATTGAGGATATTGAATTTCCTGATGAAGAATAGAGGACTAAGGAAAGTCGATAACTCACAGCAAAATTGGCCACACAGGTACCAATTTTATTTGAAGAAGAATCCTTGATATTGCACAACGCTATGTTCGACAAAATTTCAAATAAATTGTTCATTAAAAATTCATGCAAAAAATAAAAAGGTTCAAGGAAAATTGAGCTCAGAACTCGACCTCATTGGAGTTCCACCATCTAAAATTGTGTAGATTCATGAAGCTATGGGAAAATCCCTAAATATGTCAGTCAGAGAAACGGAGAATGAAAATTCCACCCTAAAACAAATAATTAGAGAATGTTTTGATGCCCCCGCCTATATTTTCCAACCCAATTACTACAATGTAGCCCTGGAAGAGTTTTGATGGAAAACTAGAATCCAATTCGAGACTGAGAGGAACATCGAGCCTACCCCATGTCGTTAGAAGATATTTTGGAGAAAACATCAAGAGAAGAATGCCTCTTATTCTCAAGGCATGGGAACTAGCGAAGAGTTTTGTTTCCTTGGGAACAAGAACAAAACATTTGAGACAATACCTTTAGGCTAATCTGGAAAATGACAAGGAGTTCTATAAAGGGGTTGTTACAGCCTTTGTTGCAAAATTTTCAAGTATGAATGAGTTTAGAAGAAAAGAAGAGGAATTTCCTTCCGTAGTCCACATAAAGCAACTCAAAGCATGTTGGATAAAAAGAATAAAATGTCTAAATGAAATATTGGTTGATTGTGACACTATAAGTGTCAAAAGGGGAGAGTTGTATTTAAAACTAGTTGAGTTGGATTTAGCTGGGACAACCGGAGAAGTTGAAGACCCAAAGTTTATATTAAATTCCATTCTTATGTAAAAAGAGAAATTTGAGGAAAAAATGGACATATTGAAAATTGCATCAGCTGAGAGATTTAATAGTTTGACTGAATATTCAGAATTAGAAGTGGAAAGCTAGTTTGTTAGTTATGTAAACAAAAATGAATATATTGAGGATACACTACACTAGCTTTCAATCAAATTTAGAGATGTGCAAAGTGCTCTATTTGACATAAAAGTAAGGAAAGAAATAAATGTTCCACCAATGAGAGATTATATTGAAAATTGGTTAAGAAATTCCTTAACTAAAATAACGCAACCAGATCAATAAGAGTTAGTTGCAACCGGTCACAAAATTCCAGCGAAGGAAATTACAAAAGGCACCTCAGCAAGCAGTGATCCAGATTATTTTCGACACGAAATGAGAGTGGAGATATAAAAAAGAAATGTATAGAGATATATCATATATACAATAATATAACAGAGATTGATCAAATATATAACCATAAACACAGAGATATAGTAATACACAATTTCTATTAATGAGAAAAATGTACAAAATTGTAGAAATATAGGTGAAAGACTCGCTAGAATAGTCGCAGCTTATCTCTGAGAAGAGATGTGAAGACTACTCACTTTCACAAGAAGATGATTACAATGAGACTCTAAAGGCATTTTTAACATAAAGAAAACCCAAAACCCTAACCCCGGAAGATGAAAATCCAACAGTTTTGAGGACCTCGTTTTGGGTAGTTTGGTGTATCAACTTCCCGGGGGCGTAACTTTGGCATATGATCTTCATTTGGGTCACATGATAGCTCATTGGAAAGGTATCATTGAGGAGATTCACTTTGGCAGCTCAATTATGGCCTTTGGTTTTTATTAATATGCTTGAATCTAAAAAAACACTTCATTTAGGCCCTCAAAATGGCCCCAAAAGTTTGGAACTGCTAAAAATAGTAAGTTGCCAACAAACTATTTTGAGCCAGTTGGAATAGGTGGGTGGCCACCAATATCCACCTAGATCAATACTCCCTCCTTAATAAGCAATGGTATCCATTGCATTGAGTGCCTGGGGGGGAGGGGAAAGCGTTTGTTGAATCTGAATCTTTGTCAGTGTCTTGCCTTGCTGGAGAAGTTGATCTGCTTGGTTTGTGGAAGGTTTTCATGAACCTATTGTTGGCGGGGTTGAATATGTTAAACCAAACTGTTGTATCTTGGCTTGACTAGGTAGTTTGGAGGCACCCTTGTAGGTGAAGAAAAATTACCTTCTTTCTCTTCTGCAATCTACTTCTGTTGGATAGAAAGTTCTTGGGTCAAGGCTACAGTGGTTGCAGTGTCCTTCTGTTCATCTCTCAAACAGATTGTGAAGAGGTTTAATTTGGTAGTATGTGAGATTACCTTGTAGCACATTTTTGGTGGGAAAGTAGTTGAAACTATCTTCGATATCCTGTAGAGCTGACCCCAGAGTAACAATGACACTACAGGGTCGAGACTCATAAACATCATGACATTTCCATATATATGGTTGGCCAAAAACAACATCACAAGCATCAAGAGGGGAAACATCACACAATACCTCATCCTTGGAAGGTTTGATGTCGTAGGACATGTGATAGTGTTGGCTGACATGGATATATCATCCTTAGTGAGGCACCCGATGTTGTATGGTTGCGGGTGTGGTGTTGTTGACAATCCCAACTATTTGACGACCTCTACTGAGATGAGGTTATTTTAGCTTCCGCTATCGACAATAAAATGTAGTGCAGTCCCCTTCACCCACATTTGTGAATGGAAGAGGCACTCCCCCTCTTCAAGATCTACTAGTTCTTCGGGTTGAGTTGTTGCAGTCACGATAGTAGCAGTGGGGTCTATGTCAATGATCTGTCTTCTCCCATTATTTTTTGAATCAGATTTTGAATCTGGGTTCAGATCTTTTTCTTTGATCTCAGCCACCAATGACCGTTTTGAGCGACATTCATCGATGTTGTGCCAAGGTATTTTGTGGAAATCGCACCACTTTCTAATGTCCTTCTTTGTCTTTCTGTGACCCTTATTTTCCTATGTATTATACTAGTTTTTGGGAGGTTGTTTGTTAGGGTTGTATTTATCATACTTTGGTTGTTTCGGATTTTCAAACTTGAACTTTGATTTGTTCCAGTGCCTAAATTTCTTCGTGATTTTGACAGCATATCAATAAGCAACTCCCAGCGATGAGATGTCCAGAAACTCCATTTCAGTGTGGATGTACTGTGTAGAGCCCCGCGATATTTCAGAACCAAATGTCACTCAGAATCTTTGATACCCATATTGGTGCGCAAGGTATGGAAGGTATTGGTGAACTATGCAACTACTTGGCCCCTCACTTAACACAGCGTGGTCTATCTCATGTATTGGTCATCATAGTTACCAGCAGGGTAATATTGTTCCTTGATCATATCCACAAAATAATCCCAAGTGGGCTCGGCCCCATATATTCCAGACTCCTCTGTGGAAATTTTCTCTCTGTAATTTTCCCACCAATGTTTGACATGGGGGAGAGCCTTAAGGAATGAGAAGGTGATCTTTTCCCTATCGGAAAAATTTGAACAAAGAAATAACCTTCTAGCATATTTAACCATTGTTCTAGGGAATCTGCATCTATCTAACCTTAAAATATGAGAATATCATAATTGACTTGCACCTTGAAAGGAGAGGTGTTTCCAAAGTGGTTGCTTGATGAATATGTGTCTGTTGTTATTGGTAGGTGTTGAAGGGTGTGGGAAAAATTCTCCATCATTTCATCCCTCTGTCGCGTGAGAGCTTGCTCAAGGAAAAAGTTGATAGAATATTTGTCTTCGTTGTTTTTATTTTCTTACACAATGGAGGTTTTATTGGGCGTTCAAGAGAAATTGTCCTCAAGAGAGACAAGCTCTAGACCCAACTTGCTATTCTCGAACCTCATCGAGGACATGCATTGAAAAACGATCAAGAGAAGCCTGCTTTGATACCACTGATCCAGATTATTTTCGGAACAAAATGAGAGTGGAGATATAATAAAGAAATGTACAAAGATATATCAGATATCCAATAATATAATAGAGATTTAGCAAATATATAACCATAAACACAGAGATACAGTAATACACAATTTCTATTAATCAGCGAAATGTACAAAAATGTAGAAATACGGAGTGAAAGATTTGTTATAATGGTGGAAGATTATCTCTAAGAAGAGATGTAACGACTAATCACATTTGAAAGAAGATGATTACAATGAAGATCTAAAGACATTTTTAACATAAAGATAATCCCAAACCCTAACCCCAAAAAATGAAAATCCAACAGTTTTGTGGACCCCATTTTGGGTAGTTTGGTGTATCAACTTCTTGGGAGCGTAAATTTGGCATATGATCTTTGTTCGGGGTGCACGATAGCTCGGTGGAAAGGAATCATCGAGGATATTCATGTTGGGGGCTCAAACAGAGCCTTCAGCTATCATTAAGGTGCTCAATCCCGAAAAAAAATCATTTCGGTCCTCAAAATGGCCCCGGAAGTTTGAAACTGTTAAAAATAGTAAGTTGCCAACAAACTGTTTTGAGCCAGTTGGAATAGGTGGGTGGCCACAAATATCCACCTGGATCAAGAAAATAAGAGAGGATAGAAAACATCATAGTAAGTGAACTAGTCACTTCTCATAATTCCTTGTCTTTCATACTTCTCATCCAGAAATCATTAATTGTGTATTTTCATTTCTTGAGATTCCATAATCGATATTTTATCGTCTCCTTTTTATTATTTAAATTTTAAATTTGTCCTAATTTATTTTATTGTCCACGGGAACCCCATCCTAGTCCATTTGGATGAACACAATCCTTTTATTTTTATTGTAAAACTGACTATTTTTTTGAACTCCCAAGAGAACTACTTCAGGGTGTAATTTCAATGATTTCTCAAACTCTGAGTTTATGAGCACGAGATTTTTGAAGTGCATCTATCATATTTTCTTATGTTTTGAATGAAATACTCTTTTAAACTTCTCTACTATTGTGTATTATTATCTTTTAGTCTTGAAATATTGTTGGTCCTTCTCTCAGGAACCTTTTTCTGTGCAAATATATTTTTATCTCTCCTTTACATTTACAAAGAAACAAAGATACCGGGGTTTGTTGTTTAGAATTTCCCATTTTGATTGTTTAATTTAGAACATTCAAGATATATCTTTCAGACCATAACAAAGGAGTACTACCTCTATAAAAATGCAAGGGGATATTTTATCCTCTTGAGGTTGTTGTTTGGATTGTGTCAAATATGAACATCAATAGTTTTGTGCTTGCCATGCTTTACAGAGTCGAATGGTGCCTGATGATGCTTCCCAAGTACACAACCCTTACATACTTCTTAAGGGGGAAATACCTTTTTAAAACTAGCAACCATGTTTTGAGTTGCCACTACCTGCAGACTTCAGAAATTCAAGTGTCTGAGTTGCTCATGCTAAATTCGACTTCTCTCATCAGTGTGAGCAACAAGTGTAGTCAGTTTGGTGTCAACTCAACTCATGTCATGGAACTTATACAAACTATCCATCGGGTCGAGAATCCCACCAATGAAAATTGACTTCCCTTTATTCAAATCACAAACATAGAACCGATCTGACCAAAATTCCACAATCTTACCTATTTGTGTCAACTAAACAAAAAACAATAGATTGGAACTGAAATTTCTACAATGTCCCTAATCCGAACCCTTTGTAATTGTACATATAAGCTAGTGAGTCGTTGGTACCAATTGTAAGTGTAAATGTACATATAGGTTGGTGAGTCATTGACACTAAGTTTTGGTTTTTCGTGCATCTGAGTAGTGTGCGGATAATTGTTATCAAAGAGAGGGTGCACACATTTCATAGCGTTGTGTGCACCTGGGTAAGTGTTCATGTTGCACAGTGTTGCACACACTTGGGTAAGTGCACGATAATGACCTGGGAGTGCACATCAAGCCAAATTTTATATGTGTGTGTGTGTGTGTGTGCATGTGTATTGAGGTCGAAGAGCCTATGTGATTATGAGGCTAGTGAGACAGGATGCAGATAGGCCAATGCGCCTATCCATGTAAAGTGTAATCATACTCAGTCAATAATAACATTACATCGTTGCGTGTAGATAGACTCATATGAAAATAGATGGGAGGATGAATCCATCGAAAAAGGGAAAAGGGGGCGAGACTTAAGTCTTATGGAATATTTTATAATATTTCTGGAAAAGTGTAAAGTTATGGATAATTATTTTATCCTAAGTTCCTGAACATAGGGAACAAGTCACCAACTTACTTAAGCTACTACTGAAGGTGACAATTTTTAATTTTAAGGCATGCAATATATATTGTTGGCCTTAGTGTATTTTGGGGGGAATTTCATTATTTCACTTTCTCGTGTGCAGGAGGGGTCGGACCATTTGAGAGAGGAAGATTATTACCTTATCTTCATGGAGAATATTGTAAGGGGTTTTTGTATTGTAATCATTGTTTTGTTTTTGAAGAGCTGGGTTTTCAGTCCTGTGAGCAGTCTCTTTGGGTGAGATATTTATTGTTGAAGAAGAGGGTTGTCAGGCCTGTGAGCATACTCTCTAGGTGAGATTTTTTCTAATAATTGTTCCCTGGTGTGTTGGGAATTAGTCGTAAGGATCAGAGACTTCATGTCTGACCTATTGTTGGTAACTCTGGAAGGGAAGTGGGGAAGTCGAGGGACTGTTAAGCAAAGAAGGGGCACACTTCCTCGGGTGTGACAGGTGCATGGGGAATGAGAGACTATAGGATAGTTGCAATGGTAGGTACCTTGGACTGAGAAATTATGTTGAGAATAGGACCTTAGCCTGTCACTAGGAACCCTTTTTCCATGGTGAAGTTAATCCCCATCTCGGGGGTGACCTATTGTTGAGATCTTATGAGCAACAAAGTATATGGCTCAGAGGAACATCTGAGTTATGCATGCAGTTGGAGGCTTTCATAAAATATAAGTGTTCTTTATGTGCTTGTCTCGTTTAATGTGTTTATTTATCTATGTTTGATATGGGTTAATTCTTGTATGTTGTCGCATATAAGTAAATGTTGTTATTTTTTTTAATGTTGCTTGCACATGTAAGTGTGGTGTTGATAGTCATTATTGTAGTTGTGCATGAGTATGACGAATGTTGATAGTCTTTCTTGTTAAGTTAACCTTATGATATTGGTCATGAGTCTTTGAGGCAAGGATTAAATGGCCAGGTGAGTAGGAAAGTAGCATGTGCACACAGGAGGTTGGAACTCATGTGTGCGTATAGGGAACTAGAATCCGCGAACAAGGAAATCAGAATTGATGTGTGATGCCAAGGTGTTTGTGTGCATGGTAGTGTTGTGTGATCAGTATACTCGTGCATAGATGTTTGAGTTACTTATGCTGCTTAAAGTTGTGTTAAAAGAAGAAATTTAGTGTGGCGCGACTCAATTGAGGTTGAGCGCACTACTTCAAGTGATACTGCGTAGACTGGAGTTTAGTATAGAATCTGCGTAGTGAATTTTTGGAGTAGCATTGTTCAGTAGTAAGTTGGGTGATGTTACAGCATGGTTGATTCAGACCTACATAATTTGAGATTGTGTGACGTGAACCAGCCTGGGGTGGTTGGGGACGTTACATTGTGGTATCAAAGCTATTGTTTCAACACTAGACTTGCATGGGCCAGAGTTCAACAAGAAGTTGTAGAGCTATGGTTTCCACATTGAGCCTGCATGGGTTGAGATTCTTTTTTAAGGAAAAAATTCAAATTGATAAGTGGTTGATTTTGGAATTATAGCGTGACCATGGTGCACCTAAGATAAGAATGTGCAAGTGTGCACACTAAATTCAGGATGTTGCAGGGTGTGGCACTAGAACTGCATAGTAAACAATTGTGCACATGTGTGAGAACTAAAGGTTTGGGTCTACGCAGAATTGTTTTTTGGTGCATGTGCATTAGCGATACACGGTGTAAAAGTTAAAAATTGACATCATGCATTTCTATGTCTTGAATACCAGTGCATGCACAGGGTGCGGAAGAAAGGATTTTGACAAGATGGTGCAGAGTTTTCATGAAGTTGTCTCGTGAATTCACCTAACAAATCTTGTTGTATGTACATTTTGCATAATTATCAATGATTAGAGTAGGATAGAAATAGTGCAGAAGTTCAAAAGCATGGAAGATCCACAGAGGACTTAAAATATTGAAGATGAATTTAGGGATTTGTATGTCATTTTTGGTGCAAATGGTATAAAATCCAAGGAGGAGTGCATGAACTTGGTAGAAACCATAAAGGAACTGAAAAAAGATGTCCAAAACTATAATTTTTTTAATAAAAGGCTTATGAGAGCCAAGGAGTAGAAAGATGACTTCAATGTCAAATTGATGCAAATCTTCGATAAAATAGAAAAGAAAATGGATAAGGAAACAGAGACAAGTAGGTCAAGAGGTCGTAGATCTCATTACGAGAATAGAAGAGATGAAAGAAGTGTTAGTAGGCATTGACCTCACTCGCCAAGGCATTCATTTATTAAATCGCGCAGTAGCTCAAGTCCATTTTTTTTCAAGAAGAATAAGAGAAGGACTGGGGTGGATGAGCTACAGGGAGAAATGAATAAGATCAAGCCTCCTACCTTTGACAGTGAGAACAAGAAGGATGAAGATGCAGAAACTTGGTTGTTGGGTATGAGGAAGTACTCCAAGATGCATAATTATTTTCCACAGTCAGAAGGGAGAATTGCCATTTATTAGCTAAAAGGAAAGGCATTAATGTGGTGGGATCACTTCGTACAGGTACAACATATTGATGAGAAAAAGGTTGCTTGGAGAGAGTTCAATAGGTATTTCCAAAAGAAATATTTAACCAAGAGATACTATGACAGGAAAATGAAGGAGTTCTTCAAACTCAAGCTTGGGAGTATGATGATAGATGAGTATGGAAGAATATTCTTATAGTTGTTGAAATATGTCACATTCATCAAGGATGAGAAAGTTAAAATTTAGAGGTACTTGAGTGGATTTCCCTCATTTATTAGTGACAAGATATAGTATGATGATCCCAATACATTGGAGGAAACTATAAGGTGCGCTAAGTGTATTTATGATCAACAAATGGGAAGACCAAATTTCAAAAAGGCTTGGGAATACAAGATGAAAAGCAAGGTAGAACAGAGGAACAAGGGAGATAAGACGCCATTTTTCAGAAATACTATGCAAGGACAACCAACTCCCAAGGAATCCAGAATGATGGAGACAGTGGAGCAAAAGCCATGGCAACATTCTAGTCAATGTTGAAGTTGTGGCAGGGATCATATGCACAGAGATTTCCCTCAAAGAGGTGATAAAGCAAGGATTGCATACAGTGTAGAACAACCTATGTGAGTTGAGGACATGGGTAGAAATATTCCAAGGATTTGCGCAGCCTTGGATAACAAGCAAGTTGAGTTTCAATCGCACATGATCGAAGCGGAAGGTAATATTAACAACCAACCCATTGTTATTTTAATTGACTCGGTAGCTATTCATAGTTATCTAGATCCTAAGATGGTGGAAGGGTTCCAATTGTCAAGAATCAACCTTGGAAAACCTTGGTTGGTGCAGTTAGCTATAGGAGAAAAAAGGAAAATCAATGATATGGTTAAGGCATGTCCAATGGATATGAATGGATTGCGCACAAAGGCTGATTTGAATATCATACCTTTGGGCTCGTATGATTTCCTCATGTGTATGGATTGGCTAGATGAGCACCATGTTGTCCTGGATTGTTAGAATAAGGGATTTATTTGCTTGGGCGAGGAAGGGAACTTAAGAATCGTTCAAGGAATTCCAAAAGTTGTAACTATCAGAGAAGTTTCAGCCTTGCAATTGAATAAAATCTATAGGAAAGGATGTCAAGTATTTGTAGTGCACATGGAAGAGGCACCTAAGGATAAAGTGCCAAGTGTTGGAGATTTCACAGTACTAAAATAATTTAAGGATGTCTTTAAAGAGATATCGGGATTTCCTACACAAAAGAGATATTGATTTCTCTATAAATCTAATAGTGGGAGCAACACATGTATCCAAGACTCCTTATAGGATGAGTATGCTAGAATTGAAGGAGTTGCAGATGCAACTTGAAGATCTTATGAAGAAGAGGTATATACACCCAAGTGTGTCACCTTGGGGTGCCCCTATAACACACCCGACCCCTGAGTGTCTTTCCTAGGGATGGGGCCTCAAAATTTTGTTCTTCTTAGGTGATCAAATCCTTCATTCAGGGTTTCTACTACACTCTGCTCGTCTAGAGTTTTCCAACCATGGCCTTCGTGCTCAAAACTAAGCCCAGAATCGGCAGATATATCTCTTTGAAGTTCTTTGGGTGTTTATTGTTTAAGGACCACATGGATCCACCTCACACGTACTATTTCCAAACTCCTACATCCGTGGAAGACTATCCATAGTCTGATATCGTGACTAGTCTTAATCTCCTCCTCCTATGTCAGTTGTGGAGGGATTTAGTGCTTCGAGGCTTCGACACTTCATAGTTGTTTACTATCTATGAACGAGACCGCCTAGAGTTCTAAACCTCCGAAGTCCTGTAAGATCACCGCATGGCTCCAGCTTCTAGACCGTTTCGGTCTCTCTACAATTCTACATCCCAGACCCTCTGGAGTCCCGAAGTTTTGGACTCCCAGAGTCCCAATCACTTGGCCAACCGAGTTGGTTAGGCGGACATGTATTATGAACTGACACGTAGGAGAAGTCAAGGTGACATGTGTTACATTCCAATGGGCCTATAGGGCATGTGACACACATGAATTTGAGTGACACGTGGCACGTCAAGCTGGGGTCCACGTCACCCCCAGACTGACAGGATTCTCACATTCCTCAGATCTCACGGTTGAGGTCCGGCCACATAGATTTATAGATATACAACTCTAGTTACCTCAAGGATTCATTGTTTGGGAATGTTGAAATGAAACTCCTCTTATCTCCCAAAGTACCCAATCTTCGAACAAAAGGGGATAATGCCATGCATCCATGGTATATCAATGGCTAGGAAGGGACCTGAAGGATCCCTTGATTTATGGTTTTGAGTCCTTCATGGCTCCGGCCTTCGGGGTTTCGGATCCAGTCTAGTTGGTTGGGCAGGTCCACCTCACCACCTGGGGAACCGCCTAACGTCGGTCAACCTTGCAGGAAACTGATTCTCCCGGTTACCTTCAGCCAGTATGAGGTTGCTGAGGTCGGTCATACTCTTAAGTCCCAGACTTCTGGAGCTTCAAAAACAAGGGGACATAGCTTCCTTAGGCTTAGCCTAAGTTTCCTGGGTATTGGTCATATGGGACCTCTCGAATGGATCTCTTCCCCTTCTCTTCCAAATGAAGACACCTCCCCCTTTTCAAGGCTTCAACTTTGCTATCCTTCCTGAGCTTTACCATGAAATGGTTAAGGACTTGGGTCTGGAATTTCGGTCACCCGATAGGGTTCTGGAAGAGGTATCCTCTTCATACGGACAGGTTCAGGTCAACACGATATCTCATATATCGATCATATTACAATCTTATGTCCCAAGAAGACTTAGGAACTAAGATGGGCATACAGACTATCAGTCATAAATGTAATTTTACAAAGAGATGGAGACATACACATATCATAACCATTCCACATAGAAGTTATTTATAAATACACATATGTATAAATCCAATCATTCATCCATTATTCCACATCAATACATAAAACAAGGAAAATACTTATTAGAGCTAGATAACGTGAAGTGACTATTGAAAGGGGTGCCTATTTCCTCCCAACAATAGGCTCAGTCACTCCTAACAGATTTACCACTAGAAACCCCCAAGCTAGACCACAATGCTCTGCAACAAAATCCTTTCTTCCAGCTCAACGACAGTAGGGATGGAGGTTACTCTCCTCCTCCCGCGGGATCTTGGCAGTGGTTTACACGATACTAAGCAAGGAGGACCAGACTCATTTATCATCTTGTATAATAACCTTCTCATCCATTTCCTACTACCAAAATTCTTATCTCTGAGTTCTTCCTTGAACCCAAGAGCTTAACTTCTCGTCTTTGCATTCTTCGCAGGTCTTCCTCCCCCCACCACACCTCCCTTCCTTTCCTTTCTCGGAAAGGTTGTGTGTGGATCGAATTCCCAATCAGTGGTCAGGTCCTAAAGCCTTACAGATGGGTGTTTTTCCCCATCCCCTCATTAACTCTTGAGGAGGTCTTCCCACCTACCATCCTAACTGTAATTCAATTCTGGGTCAGAGGGTTGTTCTGGTCCTAAGCAATTAATATCTAGTAAAGTACTGGTTTGGTGGAGGTTAATGCAACCATTCCTGGTCCCGTTCACCATCTATTTCATAGAATTCATGGTCTCTCTTAGTATATGTTGGCCCTTGGGTATTGAATCAAGCGAAGATCAAGGAAGAAGAGGTAAAATGTGAACTTCACGGGAGACACAGTCACTGTTACTGGGCCGAAGTAAGCAAAAGAGCATAAAAGAAGGAGCAAAGCCCAAGAAAGTTATTCGTTGGATGAGGAGATCAGGGATGACAGATAAGAAATGTATATGAATCGATGACAACTCAGATAGTGGGAAAAGACACTGTTAGCACCACATGGGAAGAAAGGAGAGACAGGCTAGCGAAGCCCGAGAAAAGAGGGTCAAGTTGACCTAAGGTTTTAGACACCTAGGGTTTGTATATCTAGGGTTTTGACACCTAGGTATCAACCTAAGGCTGTCGGTGAAGGACTGTATTGTATAAATAGAGGTCAAGAGGACCTAGGTCGGGTCGATACTGTTGTTGAGCATTGTTATTGATTTTTGTTCGTTGAGATAATATTGTATTGTGAGTGAGAGAAGTGCTAAGAGTAAGAGCCTTCTAGTATTGTAAGATCTTCAGCTAGGTGTGAAGATCAAGTCCTACAACTGGGTGCGTAGGAGGAGGAGAGAAAGTGAGAAGAAGAAGAAGATCTCCTAGCAGAGAGCACAGACAATAACTGTAAGCTTTACCTTAATATATCATAAGCATAGTTTTGTGGATGTAGCCCTAGGGAGAGGGTGAACCACATATATATGGTGTTATGTGTGTATGATTGATGCTTTATCTTTGTCTTTGATATACTGTTATTGCATTATTGTATTAGATCATACCTATAGAATGTGGAGTAGATTTTAGTGATAAGTGAGTTAGGTATACTTTGTTGTATTATGTTAAGATCCACTTGATATTCCCCTGGTTGTAGACATCCCTGTTCTGCAACCCCCCATATCTACTTCGGGTGAGACTGCATCTGCTTCGTAGGTGTTGCCGAAAGGGCTGGTAGTTAGGGATTTGTTGGTGCACTCTTGAGCTTTGAACCCTAGGTATGCCCCTATGCCAACAAATGGTTTCATTGTCGGGATAGCAAGAGTCGACAACGTTGTATACAGAGAAGTAGATCATTGGTTTGATAGTACCATTGGAGGGTATATCACTGAATTTGTTGTCGACAGAGTAGAATCATATAGACAAGCCAACAAATACTTTTACAAAGGACCCAGAGGGAAAAATTTTCATTTTCTGACACTGAGAATCAAGATGCTCTTGCATGAGAAGAACATTCTAAAGATACAGTAGATTGGTTGAAGCCGGAAAAGATAATGTTCAAAAATTCAAACAGCGACAGCGACACAGAAACTAGACATACGCGCAGTGGGAGAGCGTTTAGAGGGGTTCACCTTGAGAACCTATTCAAGCAAAACTATGGAGAAGAAGGTTTCTACAGCGGATAAGAGGTAGATCTAATAGATGAAGAACGTCCAGAACCCTCTAGGCCAGAGGAAGGACCAACTGAATAACTTCACCAGGATGAGCTAGAAAACTCAGGAACTGCACAGATTGTTGAAGTAAGTATCATTAACCCTCATGTTGTTTCAACAGCACTAGGAAATCAAAGTAATCAGAGTCATCAGAGTCCTCAGAGTGTTACTACTAGAAGTTCGGCATCTACTTAGAAAGGAAACCCAGGTAGCTCTATGGCGAATGAGATGAGGTTCCCTATCTTTAGAGGGGGTGGATATGAAGACCTAGATCAACACTGGTTCCTATGTGAATTTGTGTGGAATATTAAGAATGTCACTGATGAGGTCATCAAAAGAACCCAGCTCAGCACTACTCTTAGAGATCGCGCACTGAGTTGGTACATGAAGCTTGTCCAAGGACTTGAACAGCCCCAACCATTGAATGAGACCAAGAACGCGTTGATTGCAGAATTCAAGAAACCCAAATCGGAGTCACAATGTATTATAGAGATGAAGGAGATCAAATAGAAGGTTGTTGAACCTGTCTGGGAATTCGATCGGAGATTCAAGACCTTAACAGGCTGATTAACTTTTAAGATCCCAGATGAATAGAACAAAGAATGGTTCATCACTACACTATTACCACACATCAGAGTTCCTCTGATGCAATAGAAAATTGCTTCGCAGTCCGAGCCATTGGAGATCGCCATGAAGCTTGAATCATCTCCTATGGGATAATCCATCTTAGGTATGAGCCATATCTTGAGCCAGCTGACCAGTTTGTCTTTATAGGTCGAAGACATAAAAAAGGATAAGGGAAAGGACAAAAGAGAAGACATCTAGTGTGTCAGATGTAGATCAGAGGGCCATGATAAGGAACATTTCCCTGTATTTCATGAATATTTGGCCTCAGAAGCTTCGAGCCCCTTTAAGCAAGTCACATTGCCCTGGTGCGAAGTATGTAGAAACCGACATTTCCCTGGTGAGTGCTATTACATGCAGAAGTATGTTCAAATGCCTGCAAACCTATATTTCGCCTTCTGTAAATCATTAGGGCATGATGATAGAGACTGTAGGGCCTATGACCTCATGCATGAAAGGTCAAGAGATGTATAAAAGATCCAAGGTGAAGTATAGAAAGAAGGAAACTCTAAGCAATACAACTCCCCGGGAAGAGGAAACTTCAATCCTCGCGGTGGATACAGAGGAAGAGGACAAGGAGGAGGAATGGGTCGAGGCTGAGGACAGATAATTTGTTATAACTATGTGTAGCCAGGACATCTAGAAAGGGATTGTCACACCCCTTGTACTACTTGCAGTTATTGCAATTCTTTTGAGCATGTTATAGAAGATTTCCCTATGTTGTTGGCTAAGCTTCAAGAAAGATGGGGACCTAAGTAGAACCCACAAGTGCAGTTGATATATGCTGAACCTCGCAGAGAATACCCAAGAGTCATTGTTATTACTCGAGGAGGCATTGTTACAAGAGAAGATAGAGTGACCCAGGGAAAGACTACAAAAGGCTCAGGAGTCAGAAAAGTTGTGGAAAAGACTCAAAATTTTAATTCCAAGAAAGAAAGACAAACATTTGAAGATGCAAGGAAAGAATTCAGAAGAGATCAAGGCTCATCATCAAGAACATGGCCAGAAGTAAGAGAATATGGAATGACACTAGTATTCGATCATTCTGCTTCGCTGAGAGAGGGAAAAGAGGTAAGCAAGCTCATGGAATTTCTATATACTTGTATTAAGCTAATCCATGATGAAAACGTTGTAAGGGAAATTCATAATTTAATCAAGCAATATGAGCTAGGAAAGATAGACCACATGTTGAATAGGGCAGTACACCAAATTGGGAAAAGGATAAGGACAAACAAAGAATTACACTTGAATGCTCAGATAGGAGAGTATGACATAGACTATGTGGTCCTTGACTTAGGGTCGGAGGTTAATGTCATGACAAAGCAAACTTGGGCACTGATGGGAAAACCCAAGCTGATATATTCCCCTATCAAGATTTGCATGGCCAATCAGCAAGTTGTCATCCCATTTGGGTGATTGGAGCATGTCCCTGTGGACATCAATGGAGTTAGAACCTTTGCATATTTTTAGGTAGTTGAAATTTTCGATGACAATTGTCCTTACCCTACATTGTTAGGAATTGATTGGGCCTTCAACAACTCTACTGTTGTTGATTTGAATAAAAGATGCATGACATTCAAAAGAGATGGCCTTAGGGTCATCGCACCCTTAGATCTAGATGAGGGTCAACATTACACAGAGCCCATCAGAGAAGAAGACCATGCATACAAACTCTAAAACATCTACAAACTGACAGCCAAACAACAATATTACATCAACCCTACAGCCGATGGGAATATGAGCTAGTGAAGTTACAGCGCGTGTTCATCAGACTCAGAAGAAGCGCTGGAAAATTGGAAAAATTAGATATATGAAGTATCCACAAGAAGGTGTGTCAGGCTGACCAGAGAAGTTCGTTGGATTGGTACAACGGTGAGCAACTTACCCACCTTTGATGGTTTGAATCCATTAGAGACCTTATTGTTGGACTTTGAACCAAGTGTACCAACACAGTAGAGACTGTTGGCAATGGATGAGGCTCTAAAAGCTACACCAGCAAGATGGCGGGGGATGCACAAAAGCAATATTACAAACTGAGTACAATGTTGAATCTTGATGACAGCACGGTTCTCGGCCCAAGTAGAAAGTTGTGAAGTAAGGTACACAGGTCAAAGATTCCCAAAGGACCATGTGCGAAGCTGTGAAGAAGCCTGGAGTGATATTCCACAAGAGCAATGGGTGCACAAATTCATCAACACGTTGGACACCACACCTGTCAACTGGTACCTTCAAGCGAAGTTGTGCCTCATCACCACAGATTGGAAAGGTATGAATCAGAATTTTGTAACTACATTTCTATTTGAAAGTCAATATCCTTCAATATACCAGACACTACATATTGTGAGATAGAAAGTATTTGAAGAATAATCTAGCCTCCCTTTGGAACAAGAAGAGGACGAGTGGACTGCGCCTCTCCAGAAACTGCAGGGTTGTTACAATATTAATGCAGATGACGATTATGATCCAAGGAAGGTCAACATCACTGAGATAGAAGGCCAAAGAGATGTGAAAGGACCGGGAGTTAAGCTACCATTTATTGGTCAGCCAATCAATATTACAAAAGTCAACATTAGGACAGAGGAAACACCGAATCTTTCCAATGTCAGAGATTATTGGGATGTTGCTACCATTGACAAGATTACAGAGTTGTTGCACGAATATCAGGACTTGTTTCTGACCAATTTCACTTATATGAAGGGCATCAAGGGACCTATGGGAGAGATGAGGATACCTTTGAAACCAGATGTGAATCCAGTCAAGCAAAGACCCTCTATATTGAACCTGAAGTATAAGGAAAAAGTGAAGCTTGAGCTCAACAGCATGATGGAAGCAGGCATTATTGAACCTGTCAAAGAGTCTGAATGGATTAGTCCTATGGTGGTGCAAGACAAGAAGACAGGAGAAATTAGGATCTGCGTAGATCTCAGGAAGTTGAATGATGCTTGCCTGCATGACCCCTTCCCTACACCATTTACTGACGAAGTGCTAGATAATGTGGGAGGCCAGGAGGTGTATTCTTTTACAGATGGATTCTCAGGATATCATCAGATCCGAATTTCCAAGGAGGATCGCTACAATACCACATTTGAAATAGAATGGGGATCTTACCAATATACAGTGATGCCATTTGGACTAAATAATGCCCCAGCCATCTTCTCCAGGGTGGTGGTTGAAGCATTTAAAGAATTTTTGCATACTAGAAGCATATTTTGATGATTGGACTATGTTTAGTTTGTTGAAAAACCATATTGAATTCCTAAGACTAATTTTGGATAAGTGCAAGCAGTGTCAAATTGCTTTGAATCTGAAGAAGTGCATCTTCTTCTCACCATTTGGAGTGTTGTTAGGGCATATTGTGTGTAAGCAAGGACTATTGGTAGATCCCTCTAAAATTTCTCTTATTGTTGACTTGCCACCTCCTACTTCAGTCAAACAACTATGCACTGCACTAGGACATACTGGATATTACAGAAAATTAATTAAAGGATATGCCCAGATTACAGCACCTATGGAGAATCTGTTGAAGAAAGACTGTCAGTTTAGCTGGACAAAAGAATGCCAGCAGAGCTTCGACACACTGAAACAAAATATGGTTACTGCGTCCATTATGGTTTTCCCATATTGGACTAAAGAGTTTCATGTGCATGTTGATGCATCACCCATTGCATTAGAAGTTGTGTTAGCACAACCGAGAATAGGAGACATCGATCACCCATTATCCTTTTCTAGCAGGAAGTTATCCACAGCAGCAATTAACTACACGACCACAAAGAGAGAAGGATTGTCCATGGTGTATGCACTACAAAAATTCTGCCACTACTTATTGGGAGGACACTTTAAAATGTTCACAGATAACTCTGCGTTGAAGTACCTAGTCAACAAGTCAATGTTGTGGGGGTGAATATGCATATGGCTTCTGTTGTTTCAAGAATATGATTTTGAGATCATAGCTAAGCCAGAAAGAATGAACAAGGGTCCTGACCACTTGTCAAGGCTGGAACATGGCGAAGAACCCACCATTTTGGAGGATACACTGTCGGATGCAAAGTTGCTCGCCATCAGAAAGATCAATGACCACTTCGCAGAAATAGTTGAGTTCCTATCAATGGGAATGGCACTTAGTGAGTATGCAATTCCCCATAAGAAATATCTAGTAGTGCGTGTTGCAGAATTTTCACTGATAGTGGGTTAGCTATACAAGATGGGACCTGATGAGATACTAAGAAGATGTGTTATGGAGGCAAAACACCCATTGATCCTCACAGAAGCTCATGAAGGCATCGCAAGAGGAAAATATGCAGGGAAATCAACTGCGCAGAAGGTTCTGCGAGATGGCCTTTGGTGGCCTACCTTACACAGAGATGCTAAGGATTATGCTAGAGCCTGTGATGTGTGCCAGAGAGTTGTGAGACCATCTAGAAGAGATGAAATACCATTATCATCGCAGATGACCCTACAATCATTCGAAAAATGGGCCATTGAATTCGTGGGACCTATCAACCCACCAAGGAAGCACACAGGAGCAAGTTATATCATAACTATGATAGGATACTTAACCAGATGGGCCAAAGCCAGAGCATTCAAGGACTATAGTGCAACTACTGCTGAGCGATTTATATTTGATGACATAATAACCAACTTTGGATGCCCCAATATCCTTATGAGTGACCAAGGCACACACTTCATCAATCAGACAGTTGAAGCATTGACTGAGGAGTTTACCATCTATCATCAGAAGAGCACACCTTATCATCCTCAGGCAAATGGAACAGTAGAAGCATTCAACAAAATCTTGGAGACAGCACTGACGAAGATTTGTAATGTGAACAAGGATGAATGGGATTTAAGAGTACCTATAGTACTTTAGGCCTATCGAACCACTTGCAAGAAACTAACCATGCAGACCCCTTTTAAGCTAGTCTATGGTCTCGAAGTTGTTGTCCCAATGGAATACCTGGTGCCAAGCTTAAGAATTGATGCCTTTACAGATATGGATGACACTAGAGTTGTTCAATAGAGGCTTTCATAGTTGGTTGAACTGGAAGAAGACATATTTATTGCAGTATTTCATCAGCAGGTTCAGAAGGACAGAGAGAAGGCCTACCATGACAGGCACATCAAGAAGAAGGCATTCAAGCAAGGTAACTTAGTATTGGTTTATGAAAGTAATTTTATAAAACACTTAGGTAAGTTCAGAACGCAATGGCTTGGACCATATGAGATCACCTATGTTACAGAAGGAGGAGTTGCACAGTTGAAGACGTTGAACGGAGAATGGAAGGAAGGGTTGGTAAATGGGATTCGGCTGAAGTTGTACTATGACAACCAGCTGCCTAGCAGCTCTCAGTGGAAATATGGAAGAAAAGGTTCTAGGTATCAGGTGCAGCTGAAACTAGGTACCAGACACAGAAAAGACATTCTGCACAGGGATGGAGAGGAGGCATAAAGAAGAAAGCAAAGACTACACTACGCAGTCCAAAGTCGAAGTAAAATAGAAGGATCAGATCTAAAGTGCCTCGGGACAAGTCACATGTGAGTGTTGGGAGCCTGTTGGCCCTTGGGTATGGAATCAAACGAAGATCAAGGAAGAAGAGGTAAAATTCAAACTTCACGGGAGACACAGTGACTGTTACTAGGTCAAAGTAAGAAAAAGAGAAGAAAAGAAGGAGCGAAGCCCAAGAAAGCTATCCATTGGATGAGGAGATCAGGGATGACAGATAAGCAAGGTACATGGATCGAGGACAACTAATATAGTGGGAAAATCCACCATTAGCACCGTGCAGGAAGAAAGGAGAGACAGGCTGGCGAAGCTCGAGAAAAGAGGTTCAAGTTGACCTAGGGTTTTAGACACCTAGGGTTTGTATATCTAGGGTTTTGACACCTAGGTCTCGGCCTAAGGCTTTCGATGAGGGACTGTATTGTATAAATAGAGGTGGAGAGGACCTAGGTCAGGTCGGTACTGTTGTTGAGCATTGTGATTGATTTTTGTTCATTGATAGAATATTGTATTGTGAGTGAGAGAAGTGTTGAGAGTAAGATCCTTATGGTATTGTAAGATCTTCAGCTGGGTGAAAATATCAAGTCCTACAGTTGGGTGTGCAGGAGGGGGAGAGAAAGCAAGAAGAAGAAGAAGATCTACTAGCAGAGAGCAGAGACAAAAACTATAAGCTTTACCTTAATATATCATAAGCACAGTTATGTGGACGTAGCCCTAGGGAGAGGGTGAACCACGTATATCTGGTGGTATGTGTGTATGATTGATTCTTTATCTTTGTCTTTGATATGATGTTATTGCATTATTGTATTAGATCAGACCTATAGAATGTGGAGTAGATTTTAGTGATAAGTGAGCTAGGTATACTGCATTGTATTGTGTTAAGATCCACTTGATATTCCCTTGGTTGTAGACATCCCTGTCCCGCAACCCCCCATAGCTACTTTGGGTGAGACTGCATCTACTTCGCAGGTGTTGCCGAAAGGGTTGGTAGTTAGGGCTTTGTTGGTGCGCTCTTGAGTGTTGAACCCTGGGTCTACCCCTATGCCAATAGTATACCCCCCCTTTCCAACATTCATGCAACACTTATCCATTTCTTAGCAAGTAACAAAATTTACATTCAATGAACTTTTATACAAAGGTCCATCCAATCAAATATTCACACATATTGCATTTTCCATAGTCTCTTGGCCCATATAGTTATATTTACAAACTGGGGGAAACAAGGTGTTATGATTCCCTCCCCCTTAAAGGAACATCATCCTCGATGTTCTATCTGTCAACGTGCTCTGTATATACAGAAGTGAACAAAAATGGATATGCATGTATCATGGCATCCTCCATTTCCCACGTAGCCTCATCTGGGCCAAAGTGTTTCCACTACACCTTGACCTATGCAATGGTTCAGTTCCTGAGTGGGGTTTCCTTCCTATCTAGTATGCATTGAGGTTCTTGTAGGGATTCTCCCTCCATCTCCACCTAGATCATAGACCATTCAATTTTATGATTAGAATCATGTACATATTTCTTCAATAATGAAACATGGAAAACATTATGTGCCTTTACTATGGGAGAGAGTGATATCCTATAGGCTATAGGTCCCACTCTATCTAAGACTTCAAAGGGTCCACAATACCGAGGTGTCAGCTTGGCACAAGCTCCCATTCTCAAGGAACTCTTCCTGGGCCTAACTCTGAGATAGACATGGTCTCATGTATTGAACTCTTTGGGATTTCTCTTTCTGTCGGCGTAAATTTGTTGTCTATCCCGAGAAATTTTTAGATTTTTCTTTATCTTAATCACTTTTTTTCCATTTCTTTTAGTATGTCGAGTCCGATTGTAATTCTATCCACTGGATTACTCCAACTGACTGGAGTCTTTCACGGTCTACCATAGAGGGATTCAAAAGGGCTCATCTTCAATGACTCTTGATAATCGTTGTCATAGATGCTTTTAGGGGATAAATTTTGCTCGTGGGCTAATTTTCCATGGTTTTTCCAAAAACGAGATTCGTTATTTAAAAAATTATTCGCCCAAATTCTATAGGATAAAATTATTTTACCTTAAAAATTGCCAAAATTTTATAAAAAATATATAAAATCCTTATAAATTTGAATATTTTTACAAAAATATCGCCAAACATTTATAGTTGGCATATGAAGGATTAGTGATATTCGCCAAGGTTTCTACATTTTAAAACAAATTCCCATCCTTAAAATCACCCCTGATCGTTGTTGTAGGAAAATTCTACCAATGGCATGTTGTCTTCCCACTTCTTAAGCTGATGTATTACATGCATCCTTAACATGTCTTCTAATATATGGTTTACTCTTTCTGTCTGTCCATCAGTTGGAGGATGTTAGATTGTGCTAAACAACAATTTAGTCTCAAAACCAACCATCTGTCAGATACAATATCCCTAGGCATGTCGTGCATTCTAAATATCTCCTCCATGAAGATGTTGGCAATATCTATTGCCTTGCAAGTCAATTTGACAGGGACAAAGTGAGCAGACTTTCTCAATTTGTCTACTACTACCATGATGGCATCATACTGCTTGGCCGATTTTGGTAATCTGATGATGAAATCCATGTAGATGGTTTCCCATTTCCATTCTAGAATTGGTAGAGGTTGTAACAACCTTGTTGGGTGTTGGTGTTCTACCTTAACTTGCTGGCATTATAGACACTTAGCTAGATAGTCAGCTATGTCCTTTTTCAATCCAGGCCAATAGAATTGTTTCCTAGCGGCCATGATCATTTTCTGATATCTTGGGTGTCCATTATATGGTATCTTGTGCGGTTCATCCATTATGAACCTCTTCAAGTTGTCACACCCTAGGATATACAATCTATTTCTTTAAGTCAGCAGGACTTCATCAAGCATCTGATAGCCTTCATACTTTATCCTTGTGGGCTCTTGCTTTAGGTACGATGTCACAGTCTTGAAGAATGCATATGTATCTTGTGCATTCCTGACTCTTTCCCTAACATCTGTTTCATAGGTTATCATCGCTTCCAAGTGAATAATTTTCACACTTCTGCTAATGGCATCGACCACCCTATTTTCCTTTCCTTTGATGTGTTTGATTTAAAAATCAAACTCACTAAGGAGAGCCATCCACATAGCCTTTCTAGCATTGATTTTTGGTTGATTAAATAGGTGTCTCAATCCAAAGTGGTATGTCATAAGTACAAATCTCCTATCCATGAGGTAATGCCTCCACGTTTTTAAAGCATGCTCTATGGCAGCCAACTCTAGATCATGGGTCACATAATTGATTTCATGTTCATTCAATTTTCTAGATTCCTAGCAAATTACACATCTTTCTTGCATATGGACTCCTTTGAGTCCTTCCTTGCAAGCATCTATACACACGAGGAAGTCATTATCAGGGTCTGCAATTTTCAGCATGGGTGCATGGGTCAGAAGGTATTTCAGTGTATGAAATATTTCTTCACATTTTGATGTCCAAGTGAATTTAACCCCCTTTTTCTGAAGGGCATTGATTGGACAACCAATATTGGAAGATCCTTTTATGAACCTTCTATAGTATCCTTCTAAGCCCATAAAGGATCTAATATCAGATACATCCTTTGGGGTAGGTCATTCCATAATAGATCTAATCTTGTCAGGGTCTACTACCACTCCTTTAGAAATAACATGGCCTAAGTAATGGACTTGCTTCTGGAAAAATTCACACTTGCTAAACTTAGCGTAGAGTTGATGCTCTCTTAGTACTTGAAGTATGAGTCTAAGATGTTCTTCATGCTCCTCTTTGTTCTTGGAGTAGATTAGGATATCGTCAATGAAAACCAATACAAATCTATCCAGGAATTTGTTGATTACATTATTCATCAAGCACATAAAAGTGGCGGGGGAATTGGTTAATACAAATGGAACTAACACGAATTCATAGTGACCATACCTTGCCCTAAAGTTTGTTTTGTGGATGTCTTCATCCTTGATTCGGACTTGATGGTATCCAGACTTCAAGTCAATCTTTGAGAAAATGGAAGCACCCCCTAATTGGTCGAACAAGTCATCAATTCTTGGTAAGGGGTACTTGTTCTTTATGGTTGTCTTATTGAGTTGTCTATAGTCTATGCATAGTCGGAGTGTGCCATCTTTATTCTTCACAAATAGGATTGGTGCTCCCCATGCAGACACACTGGGCCAGATGTAGCCTATGTCCATCATTTCCTTTAGTTGTATCTTGAGCTCAACTAGCTTGAGTGTACACATCCTATAGGGTGTCCTAGACACTGGCACTGTTCCTGGTGCAAGTTCTATCGAGAAGTCAATGTCTCTCCTCGAAGGTAGACTCGGTACCTCTTCTGGAAACATGTCTCTATACTCTCTTAATATGGGGTGGTCCTCTAGGTTCGATCTGTCACCCTCAACAGATTTTGACACTTGTATTTCATATAGAGGACATCCCTTTCTGCGATACTTTTTCATTTGAAGGGCTGATATTCATCTCACTGAGACAGGATTTTGAATCCCTTGGAGGGTTATATTTTTCCCTTCTTTATTTATACATTATAAGGTTTTATGGTAATAGTACAACTTATTTTTATAAGAAGCTAACCAGTCCATACAAATCAACAGGTCATAAGATCCTAAGGGAAGTATGTTAAGGGTAGCTTGGGTGGGCAATCCATCCATAATGAATTGGCAAGATGGTATGACCTCTGCTACTTTTATTTTGGTTCCCGTGGCTAGTTGTACTAACCATGGCTTAACATGTCTAACTAGTTGCAGTTTACACTAATCAAGAGTCTGAGGAGCCACATAACTCAAATTAGAACCAGGGTCGATTAAAATAGAAACTATATGGTTGGTGGTCATACCTTCCATCTCCACCACTGAAGCTTGGTGGTTGGCTTGTTTATTATCCATGGCTGCATAAATATGTGGCATGCTCCTAGCCACATCATTGATTGTGGTAGCTTATTGGATGTTGTAGACTCTCCTACTATTTTGTTGTCTGTGTGGACAGTCCCTCAGTAGATGTTCTTCTCCACAACCCCAACATTTCAAGGGTTCCTTCTTTGGGTTATCAATCTTTCCTGGGGTTTCTCTAAAAGGTTTATTTCCACTCTAGGAGGGGAAATTTTTCTGATATACTTTTATAGTAGGTAGGATTATCCTAGAGTCCTTCCTATAGTTCTTAAATCTTGAGGATTTGAACCCCTTCTTATTGAATCTTGAACCGCACTTATTCTTCCAATCCTCGTGAGGTTTTGTCTAACTCTCGAGTTGTTCATAACAATACCTCACCTTTAGGATAGTGTCTTATAAGGTCTTTGGCTCATCAAACTCAATCATGTTCTAGTAGGTCTAAGGTAACCCACTAATAAATCATTGCACTTTTATCTTTTCATCCTTTATGTAGGGTACATACCTCAACAGCTCAAGGAATGTATTGACATATTCCTCTATGATGAGTTGTCCCAGCTTGAGTTCATAGAACTCCTTAGTCTTCCCATCAAAGTATTTCTCTAATAGATACTTCTTCTTGAAGTGTTTCTCAAATTGTTTCCATGATAATTCCTCTTCATGGATTCCTTTCACATTCTTAAGATCTTCCCACCAAATGGAAGCCTTTCCATTCATGTTGAATATGGCTATTCGAGCCTTCAAGTTTTTGGAGTAGCCATGGAATATGAAGTACTTCTTTAAACCAAGAATCCAAGATTCTACCTCTTCCCCTTTATCAATTTCTCCATTGAAATAGGGTGGTTTGGATTTCTTGAACTCTTCATGTTCATGAATTTTGGAATGCTTTTGCTTCTTCCCTTTCCTTTGAGAATGTGAGCTAGTTTTTCTACTAGAAGATTCCTCGAAGTTGTCAGTTTCCTTTCCAGAGGATTCTCCCGATGAGTGTCACATGTCTCCAGGTTGGACCTTGTTCAAGGTACTCCTAGTGTGGCCACTTATGAAACCATGTTTTCGTATCTCAGGTGGACTTCATCTTCTCTTCGTATGTCATCGATCCACATGACTGGTTTCAGGTCCATGCTGCAGCTATCTCTATATATTGGATAAGCTCTGCAACAATACTACATTAATTTCCATTTGATTTTATTGATACTTTATCAATCTCTCGTTGTCGTCCTTGCAAATCTGTAATTTGGGCATGAGGTTCCTTACAATTTCATCCAGATCAAAAGGGGTTTCCACCTCCCTCCTCTCGTCATATTTTTCATCTATGTTGTGGAAGACATCCCCCACTTTGTGGTGCATCACCATCATTTATGCTTGTAGTTTCCCATAGTTTACTGACTACTTAAGTGCTGACAAAACACTTAAGTTAGCTAATAATCTATTAGTTCATGAACAACAGATAGTCATATTTCTTAAATACACACATACATTAGAAAACTTTTATTATTTTCTTCATTAAGGGTTTAACCAGACTCTTTAGGGAAGAGGTAAGGTAGGGAGTCACCCTTAAAGTTATTTTAAATATGGTTTTTACGCAACACGTCCATGACCCCAAGTAGGCCAAGTGATGTAACCATGCTCTGATACCAATTTGTAACACACCCGACCCCTGAGTGGATTTCCTAGGGATGGGGCCTCAAAATTTTATTCTTCTTAGGTGATCAAATCCTCCATTCATGGTTTCTACTACACTTTGTTCATCCAGATTTTTCCAACCACGAACTTCATGCTCAAAACTGAGCCTAGAACCGGTGGATATATCTCTATGAAGTTCTTTGGGCGTTTAATGGTTGAGGGCCATGTGGCGCCCATGTGGATCCACCTCACACATATTATTTCCAAGTTCCTTCCTCCATGGTGGAATGCCATCCACAGTCTAATCTTGTGACTAGACTTACTCTCTTCCTCCTATGTTAGTTGTGGAGGGATTTGGCGCTTCGACGCTTCACGATTGTTTACTATCTATGCACGAGACTGCCTAGATTTTCGAACCTCCAAAGTCCTGTAAGATCACTGCATGGCTCCATCTTTTGGACCGTTTCGATCTCTCTACAATGCTACATCCCAGACCCTCCAGACTCCCGAAGTTCCGGACTCCCTGAGTCCTAGTCACTTCGCCAACTGAGTTGGCTAGGCGAACACATACCAGGAACTGACACATAGGATGACTCAAAGTGACACATGTTACGTTCCAATAGGCCTATAGGGCATGTGACGCACATGAATCTAAGTGACATGTGGCACGTCAAGATGGGGTCCATGTCAACCCCGGAATAACAGGATTTTCATATTCCTCAGATCTCACGGTCGAGGTCCAACCATGTAGATTTATATATCTATGGATCTAGTTACCTCAAGGATTTGTTGTTCGGGAGTCTTGCGATGCAACTCCTCTTATATTCCAAAGTGCCCAATCTCCAAACAAAAGGGGATAATGCCACGCATCCCCAGTATATCGATGGCTGGGAAGGGACCCAAAGGATCCCTCTATATACGGTTCTGATTCCTTCATGGCTCCAACCTTCGGGGTTTCAGATCCCAGTCTAGTTGGTGAGGAAGGTCCACCTAACCACCTGGGGAACCACCTAACGTCGGTCAACCTTGTGGGAAACTGAGTCTCTTGGTTACCTTAGACTATTATAAGGTTGGTGAGGTTGGTCATACACTGAATTCCCAGACTTCCGGAGCTCCGAAGCCAAGGGGACATAGCTTCCTTAGGCTTAGCCTAAGGTTCCTGGGTATTGGTCATATGGGTCCTCTTGAATGGATCTTTTCCATTTGTCTTCCAAATGAAGATACCTCCCCCTTTTCAATGTTTCAACTTCACTATCCTTCCTGAGCTTTACCATGAAATGGTTAAGGACTTGGGTCTAAAATTTTGGTCACCCGACAGGGTTCTGGAAGAGCTATCCTCTTCATAGGGGCAGGTTCAGGTCAACATGATATCTCCTATTTCAGTCATCTTACAAGCTTATGTCCTAGGAAGCCTTAGGAACTAAGATGGGCATACAGACTATCAGTCAGAAACGTAAGTTTACAAAGAGATGGAGGCATACACACATCATAACCATTCCACACAGAAGTTATTTATAAATACACATATGTATAAATCCAAGATTTCATCCATTATTCCAAATCAATACATAAAACAGGGAAAATACTTATCAAAATGAGATAACGTGAAGTGACTGTTGAAAGGGGTGTAAGTTTCCTCCCAACCATAGGCCCGGTCACTCCTAACGGATTTACCACTAGCCACCCTTGAGCTAGACCACAATGCTCTGCAACAAAATCCTTTCTTCAGGCTCAGCGACAGTAGGGACAGAGGTTACTCTCCTCCTCCTACAGGATCTTGGTAGTGGTTTACACGATACCAAGAAAAGAGGACCAGCCTCATTTATCATATTTTATCATAACCTTCTCAGCCATTTCCTGCTACCAGAACGCTTATCTATTAGTTCTTCCTTGAACCTGAGAGCTTAGCTTCTCATCTCTGCACTCTTTGTGGGTCTCCCCCCCCCCCAACCACACCTTCCTTCCTTGCCTTTCTCAGCAAGGTTACATGTGGCTCGAATTCTCGATCATTGGTCAGGTTTGAAAGCCTTACAGATGGGTGTTCTTCCCCATCCCCTCATTAACCCTTGAGGAGGTCTTCACATATACCAGCCTAACTGTAATTCAATTATGGGTCAGAGGGTTGTTCTGGTCCTGAGCAATTAATATCGAGTAAGGTACTGGTTTGGTGGAGGTTAACGCAACCATTCCTGGTCCCCTTAACCATCTCTTTCATAGAATTTTTGGTCACTCTTAGTATACCCCCCCTTTCTAGCATTCATGCAACACTTATCCATTTCTTCGTAAGTAACAGAATTTACATTCATTGACCTTTTATACAAAGGTCCATCCAATCAAATATTCACACATATTGTGTTTTCCATAGTTTCTTGGACCATATAGTTATATTTACAAACTGGGGGAAACAGGGTGTTACAACCCCAATATTGTTCATGAAGAAGAAGGATGGTACACTGAGACTTTGTATCGACTTCAGTCAGTTGAACAAAGTAATAGTAAATAACAAGTATCATTTTCCAATGATAGATTACCTCTTTGATCAGTTGAGAGGTGCGCAGATATTTTCAAAGATTGACCTTATATATGGTTATCACCAAGTGAGAATAAGAGAGGAAGACATCAGTAATACTACCTTCAAATCAAGGTATGGTAATTACAAGTTTATAGTGGTGCCATTTGGGTTGTCAAATGCACTAGTTGTTTTCATGTGTTTGATTAATGGAGTTTTCAGAAGTTATTTAGATAAGTTCGTCATTGTATTTATGGATGACATACTTATTTACTCAAAGTCTAAAGAGGAACATGAGCAACACTTGAGGATGGTGTTGCAGATATTGAGGGAGCATCAACTTTATGAAAAATTGAGCAAGTTCTCATTTTACCAAAGGCGGATTCATTATTTGGGTCATATCATTTCCAATGAAGGAATAGTTGTGGATCCAGAAAAGATAAAAGACATTGAGGAATGGATGACACCAAGAAATGTCGCAGAGGTGAGATCCTTTATGGGACTTGCAGGTTATTACAAAAGGTTTATTGAAGGATTCTAAAGGATTGTGCATCCAATTACATCTTTTCAAAAGAAAGGTGTGTGATTTGAATGGACTCCGGATTGTGCAAGGAGTTTTTAGCACTTGAAGAGTTTGTTGACAAGTGCGCCAATTTTGAGAATTATTGATTCAGATGCAAACTTTGTTGTGTACATGGATGCATACAAGGAAGGTATTGGTGGAGTCCTTAGTCAAAATGGACATGTAGTGTGCTACGAATCAAGAAAGTTGAAAGAGCATGAAAGGCTCTATGCTACTCATGACTTAGAATTGGCATCCATAGTGCATGCCTTGAAGATGTAGCAGCACTATCTCATGTTCAAATGATTTGAGATCAGGACAGACCATAGTGGTATGAAGTATCTATTTGGAAAACCAAGTTTAAATGCTAGACAAAGCAGGTGGTTAGAATTCCTCAATGAGTATGACTTTGACATAAATCATATCATAGGAAAGGAGAATAAGGTGGTTTACACACTCGGAAGGAGGGTGCATGAGATGAATGTTACAACTGTTAGCATGTACAAATTTGATTTGAGCGAAAAAAAATTAAAATTTTCCAAATCAGATCAGTGTTATGTGGACATAAAGGCAACTTTACAGCAAGGAATGTCGCGACAAAAGTTTGAAAATTATGATCTAAGAGAGGATGAAATCCTCATGTATAGACACAGAGTCTATGTGTCGAGTGCTCAGGAGTTGAAAATCCTGGTATTGTCAAAGATGCATAAGGTTCCTTACGCAGGGCATCCAGGTTACCAGAAGACAATTTTCGTGGTCAAGAAGCAACACTATTGGCCAGGTATGAAAAAGGAAGTTGTTGATTTTATTGTTATATGTCTCAAATATTAGAAGGTCAAGACTGAGCATAGACATCCAACTAGTTTGCTACAGTGTTTATCCATTCCTGCATGGAAGTGGGAAGTTATGACCATGGACTTCATAAATAAGCTACCTAGGACTGTTAAGTAGCATGATTATATCATGGTAGTGGTGGACAAGCTTACTAAAGCTTCCCATTTTATTTCAATGAAGTCAGTGCACAAGGCAACTGATATTGCTAAAATATGCATGCGAGAAATTGCCAAGTTTCATGGTGTACCTAAGGCAATTGTGTTTGACAGAGATTCCAAGTTCACCTCGATATTTTGGAAAGGGTTATTCAAAGGATTTGGAACAAATATGAACTTTATCATGGCCTATCATCTTGAGACAGATGATCAAATAAAAAGAGTAAATTGGGTGATTGAAGACATGTTGTGGATATATGTGATGGATAAGCCATCAAAATGGGAATACTACCTTCACTTGGTAGAGTTTGATTACAATAATGGATATCAAGAATATTTAAAGATGATCACATTTGAAGCAATTTATGGTAGAAAGTGCAACACGCCAGTGAGTTGGGAAAAAACAGCAAACCACGCATTAATTGGGCTAGATCTGCTCCAGGAAATGGAAGAGAATATGGTAAAGATAAGGCAAAATTTAAAGGTTGCCCAAGACAGGAAAAAAAATTTGTGCAGATAAAGAAAGAACACACAGAGAGTTTAACGTGAGTGACCATATGTTTTTAAAAGTGAAATCCAAGTGCAATTCACTGAAGTTGGGGAAGTGTTCTAAGTTGGCAGTGTGCTACTGTGGGCCATTTGAAATCCTTGAAAAGATTGGTCCTATCGCATATATGCTTGAATCCTTGTGTATTCATAATGTTTTCCATGTATTATTGTTTGAAAAATACGCACCTAATGCTAAGCATATCATTGATTGGAATGTGATTCAGGTGGAGTAAGAAGACGATTTTCAAGTGTGATTGATTTGCATATTGGATAAGAAAATCAAACAACTATGGAATCAAGCCATGGAGATGGTAAAGGTCCAATGGACCTGGTGTAGTCCTGAAGATGCAACTTAGGAGCATGAGTATGCTATGTGGGTAGAGTATGTGAATATTTTTTAATATTTTTGAAATTTTGTATGTACATGTGTATATGATAAACTGAGGACAATACATAAATAAGGGGGATAGGAATGTAATGTCCCTAATAAAAACCCTTTGTAATTTTACATATAGGTTGGTGAGTCATTGGTACCAATTGTAAGTGTAAATATACATATAGGTTGGTGAGTCATTGGCATTAATTTTTGGTGTTGCGCGCATCTGAGTAGTGCGTGGATAATTATTATGAAAGATAGGGTGTGCACATTTCATAGTGTTGCGCTCACCTAGGTAAGTGCACACATTGCACAATGTTGTGAGCAGTTGAGTAAGTGCGTGGGAATGACCTAGGAGTGTGCACCAATATGGGTTGTGTGTGTGTGTGTGTGTGTG
>JZKD02S1635524.1:425360-437533 GCA_000966675.3 Picea glauca | reverse complement strand
TATTTCCATAAAAGTGTAAAGTTATAGATAATCCACTTTATCCTAAGTTCTCTAGGGTGGGGAATGAGTCACCATGTGACTTAAGCTATTGTTGAAGGTGACAAGTGTTGAGTTTAAGGCATGCAATATATATTAGTGGCCTTAGTGTATTTTGGGGGAATTTCATTATTTCACTTTCTCGTATGCAGGCGGGGTTGGACCATCTGAGAGAGGGAAACTATTACCTTATCTACACAGAGAAGCTTGTAAGGGGTTTTTGTATTGTAACTAGTGTTTTGTTGTCGAAGAGGCGGGTTGTCGGGCCCATGAACAGTCTCTTTGGGTGAGAGATTTGTTGTTGAATAAGCAGGTTGTCAGGCCTGTGAGAATACTCTCTAGGTGATATTTTCGTCGAGAATTGTTCCCTGGTGTTACACATTATTTTGGTCACCCCTGTGATCAACTGACGATATGTGCATAACTCACTTCTATGATCCCTGAAGTTACTAAAATGAGACTTTCTCCATGAAGAAGTGAATCATCCTTCTTTCCTTAAAAACCATATCAAAGGAGATCGTTGCACCCTGCTCAATGCTTTGGGTGCGACAATGCTTGATCATCGCATGTTGCACCAAAACTAGACTATGGCATCGCCACATGCTTCCTTTGCATAGGGTGTGACGATCCTCAAACAAGAGAAAAAGATGAAATTCACGGAAGTTCTAGAATGAAATCTTCTAGAAGATGAGGTGGCCTTCAATCGTTTTGGATCTTACTCACTTCTCTGGTTTAGTGGGATCATCCTAATATCCTCACCCATCCCTCTTTCACCCTATATAAAGAGGGATCTCTCATGGGAAAGTATAGGATTTCTTATGCATGAAGAATTCCGTTGAAGATTGTACTTGTGATAGCTTTGTTTTAACTTTCCAAGTCAGGTTCTTAATGTTCTTCATCAAAATCATTGGAGCAAAGGTGTGTGTATTGAAGCAAAGGGCCATTGTAAGGGACCTTGCAACATCAAGGCATGGGTTGTATTCTCCACTTTCATTCAATATAATGTAGTAATACATTTCTTCCCTATAAAGGTGTCTCTCCTTTTATTGTATAATTCCTTGATCTTATACATAGAATTCATTGGAATATATATATCGTTGTTCTCTCTCTTTGTTGGTTTGTGATTATTAGTAGGTTCATCATCTCACAAATCCAAAGATGGAGCAGCAAGGATGACACTAGTGAGGATCAAAAGTCGTTTAAATGGTATGTCATTTTCCCTCTCTGAACTAGTTTATATTAAAATGAAATCTAAGGAGAAGCTTGTATTCTGCCTTGTTTTGTTCTAGCTTCTTGTTGAAACTAGGGAGATTAGTTTGTGTCTGCACTTACTGATTTTTCTGATAACAAAATTGGCGACCATACTAAGGATATCGTCCTCTTATGGTTTTTTTCTTCTTTTTTTCTTTTTGCTTGTCAGCTTTTCGTCAATTTCATTCTCTCGGTCTTTGGGTGATCCATATTGACTCCTTGGTTCTGAAATTTCATTAAGAAACCTTGTCCTCTTTTCAATTTTTTCTTATGTTTAGTCATCATCCCACCCTGCTTGTGTGAACCAGAGCGACGACATCTCACTGTGTTTTTCCTTTTGCCTGCGACGATTCTTGATCATCGCATTGTGATCTTCTGCAGCCTGTGACTCTTCCTGTAGAATTTTTTTGGAGTGCCAGTCCAATTTTTCTCCTTGCCTAGATTTGTTATTACTTCTTGGGGTGAATTTTTAGTCTTGGTGAATGACTATTTGCAGCCTAGTTTGCATATTTTAGCTGGAATTTGATTATTTCTCAAGTATTGAGAGTCTTTTTCATAAGCTTTATTAGTTTTTTCTTTGACTTCTTATCGCAAGGGTATAATCTTAAGGCTTCGTCCCCGAGTGCTTACTAGATAATTTGTTATCAATCTTTTGCGATTTTTGGATTGTTGTTGATTGGAAAACAATTTTTGTTTGCATTAGACAAATAAGCTTTCTTATTTTTCATTTTTTCAATATGAGTTTAGTTTGGGAAATAGTGTTGTGAGTGCATTGATCTTCTTGGATAACTCTTTCTTTTTGAATTAGATCTCTGTTTTTATTTGAAAAGAAAAATATTAAAGTTTGTTCTTCTATTGGTAGTCTTTACAAGAAATATTTGCATTCAAATATTTGTTGGCAAAGAGAAAATTGGAAAATTTAGTAGCTTTGATTGTTTGGAATCGATATCATTCAAAGATTGAAGAAATTGTGTTTTGTAACTTGTTGTGTTCTAGAAAAAGAAACATTCTCCCTTATTTAATTAGAGTTCATCGAAATTAAATATTGCATCTCATCTCTCTTTGCATTTTGTTGGGTCAAGGTCAAATACTTCATCAGTTTCATCTTCGTTTCCCCTTTTTGAGTAAGCAACATTCGTTAAAATTCAGCATAATTTTAAAATCTATCTAGCAACTTTTATTTTCTAGAACTTTTATACACCAACATTAGCTAGGATAGCGCTTTGGAATAGGTTTTGAGGCACACTCTCCAAAGAATCAAAAAAAACAATAGTATCTTGTGACAGGGAGAGTTAAATCCACTTGCTACATTTTGTCCTCGGAAGCCCTTCTAACACAAGGTTCAATCAGGAGGTTGCATTAGGGCCGGAAGAGTTACTCACCCTACCTTGTTGGTCTTAGTGTAGATATTGTGTGTATTATTGGGGGTCACTTGAGAAGAAAATTTTGTGTGGACCTTCTCGAGGTGATTTTCGGCTTAGATACCCTGCCCTTGCGCATGGATTGGACTATCGACTGCTTCCTCGGGCATCATTTTCGTAATTGGTAACCTTAGTAGCCTATCTCTTTAGAGTCTTTATACAAGGTGACTGTGGAGGGGAAATTCTTCACGGTACCTGGAATCGACGTTGGCCAAACTCACTCGGGATCCTTGGAGGGTATACCCACGATTATTTGTGGGATATTGCACTAGGGTGTAAGTCTGTTAAGCAAGTCATCGACGTAAATTTTCCACCCAATTTATCCGAACCCTTTCTTGTCTTGATTTTGTGACATTCGATTTCATCACCAACTAGTGACTTCTAAATAATAAGCTTTGTTTGTCTATTTGATATCTAGATTTTATTAGTGAGTGTTGTTTGTTTCTCTAGTTGGCCATAGATTTCTTTCATTATTTATTCGGTGTGGCCAACATCAGCCCTCGTCGTTCACGTAGGATGCAAGGGTTATCTTTGGAAGAGTCAGAAGAGTACACTCCTTTGCTTCCTAACTCACCAGAGGGTGTTTCTCCTGAAGGAGCAGTCAATAATGACATGTCCTTTGAGATTGGTAGTTCTACTCCATTGGAAGAATCAACACTTCTTGTAAATCCATTATTGAATGTTATACAAGATCCACTTTTTCTCTGAATAAACTCTTTGGGAGACGTTGTTGTTGAATACTATACTAGAATACCTACTAGACCTTACACAGACTCTGGTGTAGATGATCCACCCTTTCAAACTAAATCGTTTAGAACTTTGATTCATACTGCTAGAATTTTTAATCTTAGCTCAGTCCCCGTCCGTTATTTTTGGAGGACCTCCTTAGGACACGATATTTTTGATAAACTAGGAATGAGTCCAAATCAACCTATGTCATCACATACAATCGTTACTTCCACTTATTATACAGTACATTTAGATCATTTTACTAGCACAACGAGTAATTTTGTTATGGTTTCAGACCAGTTGTTGGTTGGATCTCACACAATCCTTCCTCTCCATCTCACTAGCTCTACCATGGTCCCACAAGTTACGCATGTTTTTGTTGGAATTCCAATAATCACTCAAGCTCCTATTGTAACTCCACTTCTGCTTAGATCAAATCCATCACTTCCACCTGTGTATAATGCTCTTAATACTTCTATTGCTAATCCTGCCCAGAGTCCATCCAGAGGGCCTAATATTTTTGTTCCACCTGGGTATAATGTTGCTAACAATTTTGTTCCCACACCTACCCAGGTTCTCTCCGGCGGGCCTAACATTCCTCCTCCACCTCCACCTAGAGGATCTAATCATCATGACCCAAGTAGCTCCAATCAAGTTGGAGGCACAATTCATTCTGCCACTTCTGGTTTTCAAATTCCTGTTGGAGGCCAACCCCAAGTTGGGGAGCAACCTCAGGTTGGGGTGAAACCTCAATTTGGGGGCCAAACCCAAGTTGGGGGTCTTAACCCATTGTACGGGCAATATATACCTAGATTACAATCTCAACCTTGAAATTTTCCTTTCCAAGGCAATCAACAATCACCTGGGGAACAAACTCCTCAAGAAAATTCTTTTGTACCCCCTAATCCCGAGCAACCATATCCGGGCTCTGTAAATCCTACCTGGGGTCAAGATTTTCAGTCTAATGCTCCTTTCTAAGGTACCATACATAATCAACCAACACATGTTGGCTACTTGACTCAAAACCCTTCACAATTGAATTTGATAGGACCCTCTAACTATATACAGATTGCTTATGGTACTAATGGTATACCTACAGGATTACCTCCTCAAAATTACTAGTTTCCTCAGTGAACAGGCATTTTTTGTTTCTAGATACTTTGTATTTACCATATTTATCTAGGATTTTGAATGATCCTATTTTGAATTCTCCTTATTGGTCGGTCATACCTGCCAAATTACCATCAAACATTCCTAAGTTTAATGGTCGATCGAGAGAAGACCCAAATAATCACGTCATGACATTTCATCTTTGGTGTTCATCCAACTCCTTGATGGATGAATCCATTTGATTACGTCTTTTCCAACGAACTCTTATGGGTTTGGTAGCCAAATGGTATATCGAATTGCCACGATGATTCTTCAATGAATTTAACACTTTAGTTATGGATTTCTTAACACATTATCAGTTACTGATACGATATGAGATAGGAACCAAAATTTGAGTTCATTTAAACCATCCTCTTCTACTCATATTTTCAATCATATTCACAAGTGGAGGAGGAGAATATGATTTATCAAAGTTCCCCTTCTTGATCAATTATTGGCTGAGTGGTTTACCAAATCACTCATCAGTCCTATTTCCCATGATGTCACCATGGGTGGTGTTGTCACTGAAGAGCAGGTGACTAGTTGTGTTCAATACTTGGATCTCATTTATTCACAAACGGGCACGCTATATGACTTGATCCCTGATTCTCCTCTCCCATATACCAATCCAACCCCAACGCCTCCAGCAGCTTCTCATGTTATTGATGGTGTGATTGGAACTTTTCATGCTAAGACTCAGTCCAAACAAGCCAGTCATTCCAATCCCAAAACTACTACTGCTAAGGTGCAAAGTGTTACTCCTCCAACCTCTTCTCCCAGTAAAACCTTTGAGGTTAATATGGTTCAGTCTACACCGACCAGTAAAAATCAAAAAAAAAGAAAGGGAAGGGTAAGAATAAGGAGGATAAAAATAATAATCAACCATCCGATAAACCCAAGACTCAACCTACTGATGATAAAGAAAATAGAAAACCTCACTATCATTGTCTTATCTATGGTGAGGATCATTATACAAAATATTGTCCACAACGTGATGAGGTTACTAAGTTCCTGCAAGGGACCAAGACGCCTCCTACACCCACCATTTTGTCACAACCTTTTCCTTCTCAATAGCAGGCCCAATTGGTTATTCATGACAAACCTTCTCTCTCTACCACATCTTATTTACTTATGTGTATTGGTGACTCCAAGAAGAACGAAGTTGCAGTCGCTACTCGAGCCAAAGATTATTCTCCTTCTAAAGAGAAAGTTGATGATTCGCCACCTCCATTGGTTCAACCTATTGATTAAATGGGCTAGTTGTCATTGATGTCAACCCTTGAAGAAAGTCCAGTAGTGAATTACGGTAGCACAATGGTTTGGGTAATGGACCCAAGTTTGTTGGATGGATAATGGTATGAGTTTTGAGATATTTGCAGGTAATACTATTCCATATGGATATTACATGTCATGTCATTTCCAGTGGTATGTGGAACGTCACATAACTCCTCACGGTTAGAGATTTATGGCCATGTGAAGTTGGAGAACCCTCATCAGTCATCTAGAAGCCCTAAAAGGTCAAAGTAGTCAAAGTGTTTGCAAAGAAGAAATTATTAAAATAATAAAGTGAAGTGATGAGTGTACTATAAGTCAAAGAGGATGCAAAGGAAATTATTTAAATAATAAAGTTAATGGAGAACTCCCTAAAATAAGGAAAGTGGTTTAAGAGATTTTAGAAGGTAAATCATAAAGTGAAGTGATGAGTGTACTATAAGTCAAAGTGGATATAAAAGAAATTATTTAAATAATAAATTTAATGGATAAATTACCAAATGGACAAGTGGTTAGAAGTTGGTTAAACCTAAAATAAGGAAAGTGGGTTAAGATGGTTAAAAGGTAACCCCTTGAGGAAGCTACATGAAAGTATAAATAAGAGGCAAGGCTATCTCATTTTAATCACACTTGAATATCATTGAATATATATTTTTGTGAAAGGTTATTTGGGCAGGTATTATTGATAGAGAAAATTTACAGCAGAAAAAGTGCGGCAGAAAAAGTGCGACAGAAAAATCGCGATAGAAAAATCGTGGAAAAAAATGCGACAGAAAAATCGCGACAGAAAAATCGCGGTAGAAAGTGCGGCAGAAAAAGCGTGGCAGCAACATGGTTGGGGTGTATTTATGAGAGATATGACACATATTGTTTGAGGTATGTTTTGTGAGCTAGCGTTTATCTTTTGAGATGGTATTGGATGTTCAATATTGTTGCATATATCATATTTGTTGAGGGATACAGTTCGTATTTTGTTGTTGGTATTTGGCATATGGGTATTGATCTTTCAGTTGTGATGTGTTGCTGAAGTTGTTGGTTTAGATTGAGGCTACATAACAGTGAGGTTGTGGCACATGGTTTGATGTAAGGGTTTATGGTATTTGGTTTATGGATAGAGTGATGAATTTTTTATGGTTATATTGGTGTATGTCTTTGGTATATGNTTGAGGTACATGTTGGGTACATTGTTGAGACAAGTAGTTGATGAGTTGGCACATACATGAGGTGTATAGTTGATGATGTTGGTACATCTTGATGAGTCATAGTTGATGTGAAATTGATGCATGGTTGATACATGGTACATTTTGGTTCATGTTATTCATATAAGTTGTTTGGTGCAGGTTGATTGGTACAGGTTGTTACAGGTTATTGGTACAGGTTGACAGTGACAGGTTGATAGTGGTAGTGGTTGATTCAGTTACAATTATAGTTTGTCTACATTTGGAATTTATATTTCAAGGTGGTTGGATGGGGCAAGGACAAGTGGTTGTAGCCACCTTCCGGTTGTAGCCGGAGAACATAGGGGGTTGTAGCCTCCTTCTGGTTGTAGCCAAAGAATTGGGGAGTTGGAGCTTCCCTCGGGTAGTAGCCTAAAAAACTAGGGAGTTGGAGCCTCCTTCCAGTTGCAGCTGGAAAACAAAGGAAGTTGATGATTCCAATGAATGTAATTCTTCAAGACATATAAGAAAAATCATTCTGTGGTTTTCTCTCACTTTGGGTTCCCACGTAAAAACACTGGTGTACTATGTATGTGTATGATTGCTCATTTGTTCATTGTTTATTTACTCTACAATTATTGGATGATAATGCTACCCTGATATAACACTTGCATTATATGGTTAAAAGGGATTAAATTTCTCTATTACTGATTCACCCCCTCTCTTAGTAATCCAACACAACCTCCTCCATCAACGCCAACTCCAAAGTTTGCAAGGGAAGGAAAATTGCTTATGTTGATTCATTCCCAATTATGTCAAACTAACAAAAGATTTTACTTGACTTCTTAAGAAGGGTCACAATTTTGTATGGGACAACACTGCCAACAAAATCTTTGAAGCTTTGAAACTTGCCTTAACTCGTACACCACTCTTATTTCTCCTCGATTATAGTCGAGATTATTTCTTATACTTTGCTACTTCGGACTCTATCATAGCTATGGTTTTATTCCAAGAGGATGATTCACACAATGAACATGTTATCTACAATTTGAGTTGGATTTTCACGACCACCGAAACTAAATATATGCATGTGGAGAAATTGTCATTGGCAGCAATTCAAGTTGTTCAACATTTTCATCATTATATCATATTATGCAAAACCACCACCATTTAATATTGCAACATATCCTTACACGACAATTGCTAGGGGGCAAATACTCCAAATGGATAATGATTCTCCAGGAGTTTGATTTGGAATTTGAGCGGTCCAAGTCAAAGAAATCTTTGGTTTTTTCCTAATTGATATGTAACCTTCCCTCCATTGAGACAGAAACTATGGTAGAGGATTACTTCTCCGATGAGTCTCTCTTTATTATCAGTTTAGACAACATATGGTATGGAGACATTATCATTTATCTCTAAACTCAAACTTTACGGCTTGATATTTCTCATGTAGATCGTCGTTGTATTCGGTATCAAGCCCGTCAATACATTATCCTTAGGGATACCCTTTACCATCGTGGCATTGATTATGTATTTCGACGATGTCTAACATATGATGAAGTTGAGAAATCTTTAAAATGTCTGTCATTCTAGATCATGTGGTGGTCATATGCCTGGGTATGCCACTGCCCAAAATATCTTACAAGATGGTTACTTCTGGCCTTTGTTGTTTAAGGATTTCATTACTGTCGTTCAGAAATGCCACGCTTGTCAAATGTATAACAATAAGATTCAATCACATCCTGCTCCTCTTTACCCTATAGTTTCTATTGGTCATGTTAGCACTAGAATTCACCTTCAGATTACATAGAAGGTAAGCCCAGTACCCATACGTTTATGTGAGTGTTTTGAGTTTTAAGAGGTCAAATGGAGAAGACTCAATGATAATAACGTTCAACTCATAAATCTGGACTAGCATGCACAAGCAATTGAGGTCTGGAATCAACTTTAGTCAGTAACTTGGACTAAGGGTGAATAGAGGGAAGACTTTGGTGAGGAGATTATAGAGGTCTATCATGGACATCAGGTCTTCCAATAGTCTAAGGAGGAAAAACTTGAACGCAAGATCCTCTTCAATTTAAATCTCAAAGAAACACAAAAAAATTATAACAGCTCTACAATCAAACATTCATCATAATACATTTACAACAATTCATGTGAATCAGTCATTCATGAACTCTCTAAGTATCAGAGGCAAATAAGATGGGGTAAGAAAACTAACTTATATTAATCAAGAAGTCTCAAATCAAGTACATAACCAGAGAACCAGTGGTCTTCATCAAAATATTACAATAGCAGGGAACCTATCTCAACCATTCGACGTTAACAAAATACCAAAACTGCCTATATATACTGAGAAATGTTGCAACCACCAGGAGCGTGATTGGACCACTGCATTTAAATTTTTCAATCGGTGCCTACTCTGTCAGACTGTGCAAGCCTTCTCATGTCAGATGTGAGCTCGCCTCAGTTATGTCTTTTACAGGAAAATATGTCCAGAAGAAAACTTCAGATTGCCAATCTGCACTCATGGCCATCCTCAGCCTGTTTTCCATTTATGGGGTGAGACGAGGTCTCAACCACCACCCCCATTTCCATTAACTACCTTCATCGGGATCGGGACGAGGCCTGACACCGATGAATGTTCCAGGTGGTGCCCATGACTTCTTCGAGTCAATCCTGACGCCTCGAGGCCATGTAGATCTTCTTCTGTGACTATTAAGGGCGCTTTCGGCCTTTGGCGCAGCTCCTCTCCATTGCACCATCCTTCATGCGACCTCGGCCCATGACCTGGGCCTAGTTCCTAGGCACTTCGTGACTTTGCACTTCACGAAACCTGCACCTTTCTCCATACAAAACCTTTGATCCACGAAACAGTGAATTTGTTGATCTATTGCCACGTGCCCCTCTGGATCGGACGGTCCAAATCCACTTCGTGCTTCGCAAAATTTACTTTTGATTCCTTCCAAAACTCTTGAGAGTCACTTCCAAAAACCATCGGATCAGCTGCCACCTGTACCCTAAGATCCACGGTCCAGATTTACTTTAGATTTTGGAACTTCGGCACCTCGGCTATTTGACACTTCTTACTTGGGAAATCCTGCAATGACTTTCTCTGCGGCCCGGATTTGGTGCCACACGTCTCTTCAGATCGGACGGCTCATGTTCACTTCGATTTTTGGGACTTCAGACCTTTGACAAACAACTTTAACAATATTTCAAACCCATTATTTGCGCGAACCATCGATCTGATATTATCAGGAATGTCTGTCGTTGAAGTTGATATTGCCTGTTGCTTGCATTTCGAGTCCGAAATGGACTACTCTGAACATTGCGCTTTGACGTTTCTTGTGAAAGCCACAAACTTGGATAACTTGTTGCCCTTAACAACTATATGTGATAACATTTGGCTCCACATAGGATGGCATGCTCCCTGTGAGCTTCCAAGAACAAGCAGTTCTAGTTGCCTTATGCATTGGGCTATGGAGTCATGCTCAAAAAACATCCTGCTGAGGATTAAAGGCTGACAAGCACACTATCCTAAAAATGAAAGAAAAATACATGGGCTCCAGGAGGAGCTTATTTACGTACATTCCTAGACTAATTGATTTTTACAAAGCGCTAGATGAAAGAAAAATTCCACCATAGCCATTCAAGCAACTCCCTAGCTGCAAACTTTTTTACTCTGTCACTGATCAAATAAAAACAATGCAACTCTAATAGAAAAATGATTACGCTTTTCAGCTCTCCTCCCAGTGTTGAAGTCGGGATAAATCTGAGCGGCTCCAAGACATGAAGGAAAGGCAACTCCATGTACTCCCTTACATAGAGAAAATGAAAAAACCCACTGGGGTGGTGACAGAAAACATGCTCTGTCTTATAGCTTCTCACACATGGTTGAATGTCTCTGGCAAGCACAGGTGAGAGAACGGTTGATGCAGGTTGACGGATCCCAGGTGATGGTTGCTCATTTGAGAGATCTGGGTAGGATATGAACTGCACATTTGGTTCTCCATATTCTTCTTCATGACTCTCCAAAAGATCATAATCATAATCATCATAAACATGAAACATGGGAAAGCTCTGCTCTTTGTCTTCTGTAGGCACAGAATGGCAAATTTCCACACAATGTTTTTCCTCAATGTATAAAGGAAAAGGCTCAGTGGTATTCTCTTGGATATCCTCAAAGTCTGAAACATATGATTCCATGTGTATAGCCATAGGATCATGAATCATGTGACATAATCTTGACTTCTTTAGAAGACCAAGTTGCTCCTCTGTAAATGCCTCTCTACTTGCAAATAAAAAACCTCCTTGCTCCTTCGAAAACAACTCTCTATCATCAGCAGCTGCAGTCTCTTTTCCTTGTTGTTCCATTTATGATTCATAATCATTATCTTCTTGCTCAAAATCTGAAACATGCTAGCAGTCTTCTTCCTTAGGCACATCCAATTTTTCAAGATATGCTTTCATATGAACCCCCTTGCTAGCCCTGATGTTCTCTTCGACTTCTTCAGCATCTTCAAACAGGTGTCTTAACGATGAATATTTCCTCTCTCTTAGGAGAAGGACTAGCTTTGGATGTTCAGCCATGACATAGTACACCATGGAAGCAGTCTCTATGGGTCTGATCTCCATAGGCATACTATGATAAACATTGTATGTTGGACACACTGACTACACTAGGAGGGGGGGGGGGGTGAATAGTGTAGGGCTATTTTTCCCAAAACTCCTTAGTTAACAATTACCATTAACTCATTACTCATTGGTGTCATTTATAACCAGTTAAATGTCAACACATATCAGCAACATATATCATCAATATATCATCAACCAGTCATCACCACAAGGAACACAAAGAACACAAGATGTATGTACAATTTTCTTTTTATTATGGACTACAATCCTTGGGTTTTTTCAGCAACAAATGAATAGATTACAAATATACAAAAGCACCATCTCTATAATTCAAGACTCATATTACACCCTCAGCACCAACTGAGATGAGGCAACAATCCTCAACAGATATCAATCTGTACCATAAACAAGTGCAACAACCATGCACCAACCTGTGCCAAACAACCTGTAATCAACCTGTACCATAAACAAGTGCATCCAACCATGTACCAAGTATATACCAATCATGTGTCAACTA
>JZKD02S1635524.1:395924-416129 GCA_000966675.3 Picea glauca | reverse complement strand
AAGGAAAATACATATTACATTACATCAATCATCAATCAATCAATCCTTTGGCATCGATCAATCACTTGACATCAATCAATCAAACCATTGGCATCAATGACAACATGATCCAACACTATAAAAATTCATGTTGAAGACAGCCAAGGCTTCCTCTTCCCCTCTCCTCAAGGCATCAAACTCAAACCAGTATTGATCAAGGGACATGTTTTCACCCCAACGCTTTAAAAATGCACGGCATAGCTCGATCCAGGAGCAAATAGAATCGGCTTCCAGACATCTAAACCACACAGCAACATCTCCAGACAGGGATTGTGAGAACAGCCTCATGGAAACATCATCATGAACAATCTCAAATTGATCGACAAAGCTCTCAAAGGCCTCCAAATGCCTCTCAGTTGTAATATGATCCTATCCAGAAAACTGAGGAAGATACCCAAAGGAATAATGAGCATAAGGATGAAGGTCATGTGGCAGCCTTAAAGGTTTAAACAACTTATTTCTGATTTTAATTTGAAAAGCAGTAGGTTGATCATGAGGATTAATGAGTTGATGGCAAGGCTCAATAAGAATAATGGAGGGTAACGAGATTTGAGAAGACTGTGAATTATTTTCAACCTCCTGAGGGATACAAGGGTGATCAATTTCAAGAGGAAGTGTAATATAGACCTCACTTTTATGAATAGGCAGAGGTGAAGACACAAGATCGGTATCTACAACACAAGAAGAGGGCATGTTTTCTTCTTCCAATGATGGATAAATAAAAGAAGGCCTATTATCATCTGAATAGACAAAGAAGAGGATAATCCTCTTTATATGTGAAGGGAAAGTGAGAAATGAGTTGATAAACAAGAAGAGGATTTCATGAATAAAGCTCATAAACTGATACCTGGTCTTCCCCTTCGGTATGGTCATCTTTCTATCAACAGGATCCTCCCCAGTGGATTCTTTGATAGTGGACTCGCCAGGTGAAAGTTGCAATCTTCAATGGTTCTGATGTCTGATGCACCTTCAGAATCAAAAGCTCATTGTCGTTCTTACCCAAGGAAATGTCTTCAATTCGTTCCCTGACAACGACGCTAGAAATGTTAGCACTAGAAGTCACCTTCAGATTGCATAGAAGGTAAGCCCAGTACCCATCAGTTTATGTGAGTGTAATTGAGTTTTAAGAGGTAAAATGGAGAAGACTCAATGATAATAACGTTCAACTCGGAAATTTGGACTAGCATGCATAAGCAATTGAGGTATGGAATCAACTTCAGTCAGTAATTTGGAGTAAGGGTGAATAGAGGGAAGACTTTGGTGAGGAGAGTGTAGAGTTCTATCATGGACATCAGGTCTTCCAACATCCTAAGGAGGAAAAACTTGAATGCAAGATCCTCTTGAATTCAAATCTCAAAGAAACAGAAAGAAATTATAACAACACTATAATCAAACATTCATCATAATACAGTTACAACAATTCATGTGAATCAGTCATTCATGAACTCTCTAAGTATCAAAGGAAAATAAGATGGGGTAAGAAAACTGAATTAGATTAACCAAGAAGTCTAAAATCAAGTACATAACCAGAGAACCAGTGTTCTTCATCAAAATATTACAATAGCAGGGAGCCTAGCTCAACCATTCGACATTAACAAAATACTAAAACTGTATATATATAATCAGAAATGTTGCAACCACTGAGAACATGATTGGACCACTACATTTAAAGTTTTCAGTCGATGCCTACTTTGTCAGACTGTCCAGGCCTTCTCATGTCAGACACGAGCTCACCTCAGTTATGTGTTTTGTAGGAAAATTCATCCAGAAGGAAACTTCGGATTGCCAATCTGCACTCATGACCGTCCTCATCCTGTTTTCCATTTATGGGGTGAGACTAGGTCTCAACCACCACCCTCATTTCCATTAACTACCTTCATCAGGATCGAGACGAGGCCTGACACCCATGAATGTTCCAGGCAGTGCCCATGACTTCTTCAAATCAATCCTAATGCCTCGAGGCCATGCATATTTTCTTATGTGACCAATATGGGCGCTTTTGGCCTTTGGCGCAGCTCCTCTCCATCACTCCATCCTGCATGCGACCTTAATCCATGACCTGGGCCCGGTTCATGGGCCCAAGTCATGGCTTATATTCATAGGTGTACACCTATTGGAAATGGGCACAATTAATGATATTTTAACCTTATTTAACCTTAAACCCTAATCTGATGGCTACACATTCAAGATGCTGGCATATTCTTAGTCATCCTCCAAAATAAATGAGCCAGATTTATTGCTCACAACTTCCTTTCATTTATGAAGGCATCCGTTAACATGATTACTTTTTTACATTTACCTAAGCATACTTAAAAAATTATTGTAAGCATATATAATTGACACGTTCAAATGATTAAGAAGTATTAATATGTATGCATGCCACGTTTATATCACTCCACATGTTTTATGTTGGAGCACCATTCATTTATGATCCCATGACCTCCATGCATTACCTCCCTCTGATGCCATGACCTTGAACCGCCCTCTCATGCCACAACCTGAACCGCCACACATTCTGTGAGCGTTTGTGAATTTGAGTTTTTTGTTAAATTTAGACACAGCCGCATGCAGGAAAAAGAAGTGTTAAGAAGTGTTATTGTTTACACGGGGGAAGGGCACTTTATAGATAGTCACATGCACGAATTACAGTTTCCTCTCATGCCACGACCTGAACCACCACGCATTCTCTGAGCCACCCATTCTGTGAGTGTTTTCCAATTGAAGTTTTTTAAATTTAGACACAGTCGCATGCAGGCAAAAGAAGTATTGTTCTTTACATTGGGGATGGATGCTCGAACTTTCTGGCCAAAGCAGTCGATATGTAAGAATTACAGTTTTTTAAATTTATAGATAGCCACGTGCACGAATTAGAGACAACCGCTTGCACGCTAATGTTTTCCTAATGTATATATTGTGTAGGTCTCTTAAGTATCTTGGACCTGATCTCAAAGGTGGCAACATCAGTCTTGAAGAGGAGCATTTGATTATCAAACTCGACGACCTTTTCTGGAACAGGTATGTACTCATAAAATTAGACCTACACAATAGTTTAAAATTAGACTTGCATAGAAACTATGAACGCCATTAAACAGACTAGACAAGTTGAAAAAATCCACCGCACCAATGAAAAATGGTCCGAGCATTTTAAAATTGAAAACGAGATTCAAGTGGTTTGACCAGATTCAAAACTCGAGATTCAAAATTCAATTTATAAAATTCAAATTCGTGGTCAAATTCTATAAAACTCAATGTTGAATCTTCAATCCTAAAGCTTGAGATTCATATCTCAGCTTAATCGCGATTCTTGAAATTTATAAAGCTTATTCACGATTCTTGAAATTTATAAAGCTTAATCGTGATTCTAAAGAGACATCCCTTTATAAATTTACTTATCTCAAGTTTCATATAAATTTATAAAGCTCGAGTTTCATATCTCATCTTATTCGTGATTCCATGGAAGGACTTCAACAATTATAATAATATACTTATCTAAGTTAAGAAACTAAGTTTATTATATGTAAATTTCTATCGCAAGAATGTATTAAAACTATTTATTTTAAGGTTGCGATTGAAAATTTAAACCCATGAAGCTCAATTCATTAGTTGACCACTTTTATAAAAGAACGCTCAAGGGCATGTAATATTAAACATTACTTACAATGTAGATAATATTAGGGTTTGTAAATATGCAGTAATACCGGTATTATTGTTTATACACGATTGAAGATGAAAATGTAACTCTCCTTTCCTCTCCTGCCAAGTTAGGGTTTCCCATTATCATGACTGAGATATGTTCTTGCATAATTTGTTTTACAGTTGCTTCTGCATTTAGTTGGAATCGAGGGAAACCCTCTTATAAGCGGAAGTTTGAATTGTTGAAACCCATTTGTCTTTACAGCATGCCATTAGAAGGGTACCCGAGTTTATATTTAAAACCTAGCCAATATAAATCTAAACAGCTTACATTAATGTGATACAATGTTATATTTAACACCCACAAAGAAAATGTCAACCCGCATTAAATATAACCTCGGGTACAATGTTATATTTAAAACCCAGCCACAATCTAAATGGCCATTAATGTAATACCCAGAATATTTAAATCTAATACAAGAGTTTATATTTAAGTGTTACATTTTAGCACCCAACTACACTAAACTCGAGTTTCAGAAATATAAACTCGGGTGCCATTGAAAATTTAAAGCCATGAAGCTCAATTCAATAGTTGACCACTTTTATAAAAGAACGTTTAAGGGCATGTAATATTAAACATTACTTACAATGTAAATAATACTAGGGTTTGTATATATGCAGTAATACTGGTATTACTGTTTATACATGGTTGAAGATGAAAATGTAACGCTCCTTTCCTGTCCTGCCAAGTTAGGGTTTTCCATTATCATGACTGAGATATGTTCTTGCATAGTTTGTTTTACACTTGCTTCTGCATTTAGTTGGAATCAAGGGAAACCCTCTTATAAGCGGAAGTTTGAATTGTTGAAACACATTTGTCTTTGCAACGTGCGATTAAAAAGGTACCCGAGTTTATATTTAAAACCCAGCCACAATAAATCTAAATGGCTTACATTAATGTAATACAATGTTATATTTAACACCCACAAAGAAAATGTCAACCCGCATTAAATATAACCTCGGGTACAATGTTATATTTAAAACCCAGCCACAATCTAAACAGCCATTAATGTAATACCCAGAATATTTAAATCTAATATAAGAGTTTATATTTAAGCGTTACATTTTAGCACCCAACCACAATAAACTCCGGTTTCAAAAATATAAACTTGGGTGCCATTGAAAATTTAAAGCCATGAAGATCAATTCAATAGTTGACCACTTTTATAAAAGAACGCTCAAGGGAATGTAATATTAAACATTACTTACAATGTAAATAATATTAGGGTTTGTAAATATGCAGTAATACCGGTATTATTGTTTCTACACAGTTGAAGATGAAAATGTAACGCTCCTTTCCTGTCCTACCAAGTTAGGGTTTTTCATTATCATGACTAAGATCTATTCTTGCATAGTTTGTTTTACACTTGCTTTTGCATTTGGTTGGAATCGACGGAAACCCTCTTATAAGTGGAAGTTTGAATTGTTGAAACCCATTTGTTCCGATGTGATCGAAAAGGAATTGTAATCTTTCTAAATTTTAAATAGCACTTTTACTTTCCTACAATTATTTTTCATTTCTACAGGATGTTGATGTCGTATCCCCAAAGAGATTTCAGTGATAGTAAATATGTTTGCTTTAATACTATTTCTACAGGATTTTGATGTCGTATCCCCAAAGAGATTTCACTAATAGTAAATATTGAAAATAGAATTAATATTCTAAAATGTAAATATTATAAAGGCTTAAGTAATATAAAATGTAAAGGCTTAAGTAATATAAAATGTAATACTTAATATTCTGGCCAAGACTGAATAAGCGTTACATTTTATACACTAACGCAAAGTCTGAATAAGCGCTACATTTCACCCAGGTTTACATTAGTTTATTTACATTAGCCCTCCGCACTAAAATCCAGATATGACTTGCACGATGAAGTTGCATCAAATGGAATTGTGACTTGAATATAAGAACTGTGATAAAATAAAGACTCGGAGAATCTCAATAATTATCTTCAATCACTCTAGTAGAACAACTGAGAAGAATAAACATGCATCCATGGCATATTAAAACATAAACTCTTAACCAACATGTCAGCAACTTTTTAAAATTCAATCCCATATTCAAGTTTTAGCATTCAATGTTGTTTACAAAAAGAAACAATAATATCTATTGTTGACAAAAAGAAAAATTATTATCAGAATGTAGATTGTATTGATATCTATTCATACAAGTAACTTTAACAAAAAACAATAATGTCTGTTGTTCACAAAAAGAAAAATTATTATCAGAATGTAGATTGTATTGATATTTATTCATACAAGTAACTTTAACTAACTTTACTTACAGATAGCTATTTTTATTTTAATAGTATTTATATAAAAATAAGGTAGTTAAACATCAACGTAGTTGAATTCTAATTTACTTAAGTAATCTACAATCATGTCATATAACAATAATACAATGTTTGAATTGAAGCTAACAAAACAATGTTCCATACTCACTATTTTGTCATAGAATAAGACTAAAATCTTTAGAACAGAATAAGATCATATATTCTTATCAACATAGCAAAAGTAATATGTATTTTAAAGTAATTTGTATATTAAACTTTAAAAGGAAAACTATTAAGAAAATGGCTATTAACTTACATTATTCATATCACCTTTGCTCTATTTTAAGTGTGGAACAGATCATATATATTTATCAACTGAGAAAAATAAATTTGTATTTTAAAGCATCCCTTCAATCTTTGCTTAAGATATGTGAAGAAAATTGAAAAATTATATTAAACTTTAAAAGATATACTATTAAGAAAATAACTATTAACTTACATTAATCATATCACCAAACTATTAAGAAAATGGTTATTACCTTACATTAATTCGCCTTTGGATTTCTATTCTTCTCATCTTTATTATTACATCCTCATTCTTACCACTCCATGTGCGGTTCAGGATTGCAAATCATGTTGATATCTTAGCAACAAATATATAAATCCAAATAATAGATGATGAAAGTCTATTTTTTACCAATTTCAATATTTTTATGTTTAATTTAATTTAATTTAATTGTAATTTTTTACCTTTCTTCATACTTAATGAATTGGCAAAAAATTAATGAATTGGAAGAAAATTATTGCTTGGATTATTATTCTATATATGTTCATTGTAAATATGCTCAATATAACAACGCCTATAAAGAACTTGTTATCTCTCATTTTGGATTATATTTTTTGGGTGTTAAGCCCTCATCTTCATTGCATTTATAAAGAATGGTTATTTGATTTATTAAATTTATATTCACTTGATACCTAGAAGTTATATTCACAAGTGGTTGATTTATATTCACTTGATGCCTAGAATTTATATTCAAATAAAATCTTTCATGCCTAGAAGTGGTTGATTTATTTTACAATCTTTTTGTTTTATATTTCATTCTATAAAAGTTATAATCACTTTACTCCTATCTTTTCAGTGCTAGGAAACTTCTTTACATCATTATGGATCCAACCATATGGAGTTGTTTTCCATTCCAGATTTTGGAGCTGATATTTTATTGGCTCCCTTTTTCAGTGTTGACAAGATTTAGAACTGTTTGTAAAAACTGGAATGTTATTCTACAAACCCCTTCATTCCTCACGCATTGTCATCGACTTTCCTGCAATGAATATGGTTTTCTAATTCGTTTTCTCTATGGTGAGGAAGGTTACTTCATTGGAGGATACCTTCATCAAACTGGTCATGTTTGTCATTTTCATGTGCCATTTATAGATTCCAGCTATACAATTGAATGCACTATTCGATCCATGATTTTGTTGTCTTTACCAACAGGATGCTCCCTTACAAAGAATTTTTTTGTGATGAATCCATTTACAAAGTCATTCAGAAACATAGGTTCTATATGGGTTGGAGACTCGGGTTTATTTACACTCTTGGAAAATGCCAGTGCTAGAAAATATGAATGGGTTGTTTTGAAACATATTTTGAACAACATGCAATCAAAGTATTTCATTTGCAGTAGCCTTGATAGGGTGTGGAGGAGTACAAACATTCCTTATGGTGGCACTACACCTCCAAAAGAGGCAGTGGTCTATAAAAGTAAAATTTATTGTTTGTATTTGGACAAAGATTATGAAGACTACCCTTACTATGGGTACACAATATATTGGATGGATGTTTTAAATAATCAGTGGGGTTTTTCTTTTGTTCCAATCCCAGACATATGATGTATGTCATTGGCATTATACAATAACCAACTTATATGCCTCATCAATGATGGTTCCACCTCTGTTTGGTCTATTGAAGAAGTGGATAGTTTTATATTTGGTGAACCGTCTATTGAACGAAGTTTGGAGTGTTTTGAGGATGACTGTGGATTCAAATGGAATTTGTTTCAACACCTTTCAACAGACATAAATATAAAATATCTTGGATATCTTCCATTTCGAACAGTGGATGGGATAGTGTTCATGTGCAAGAACAATGAAGTTCCACTCATGTTTTATGATTTGATGACCGGCTCTTGTGTCCCAACAAATATGACAAATGTATCCATGTTAAAAAACTTTGAGTTGAGATTTCCATTTCAAGACCAGTTCAATGATCTGATTGAAAATGGAAATGTTTTCCCACTACTTCCAAACATGGATTCTGTTGATGACATTCCACCATTGGGAATAGATTTGTTGGCTTAGTCTACTTTTCCTTATAATAAAGAATTCATAATATTATCAAACATGTTGTACTTGTCTTATGGATTGATATTCAATATTCATATTCAATTGTGATAATTTTCAGTTTCACATCATTGTCATATGGATTGATATAAAGATTGTTTACTGAAGGCACAATATATGTTTAGTAAAAATTGTTTACTAAAGATATAAATGTTTATTGAAGGCACAATATATGCCAAGTTAATCATGATGTATTTTTTCCTTTTGTAGAAATGTCTACTGAAGGCACAAGTAAACGTATTACGAAACGAACTCGTTCTCCGACAACATGTGAGAGGAGAAATGAAATTCGTCGTTTACGTTATCAACAAAACAAAGATGCAATAAATGAACGTAGAAGAGCTTTGTATCATACAAGAACCACTCGAAATAATATTCAAAATGATTCTCTCAATAGTCGTAAGTATCGAAGTTTAGCTACTATCATGCGAACAACAATACATGTTGATGTTTCTTTCCCACAATATTTTCATACTCTAGATATTTCTTATGTTAAACAATCTCATAACAATGTTGTCTTCATTGCGGAAACTTATCATATTCCAAAAGATGATCTTGTTCAAACCCTTGATTCAAATGACAACCCTCAGTCTTCTACAAATGGAACTCCTAGATTGTAGCATGAAGGAAGGCTGGAAAATCTTCATGGTAGAGTTCTCGAAGACATTCAAAATATAGGGCCATCTGAATTTGTGGGTGACAGTAATTTTCTTGTCAAATTTGTTGATAATTTGCAACCTTTACCTGTTGTTGTTGTATCTATGTCTCCTCTCCCAAATTTTAGAGCTATTATCCATCCACCAACAAAATCAATTAGAACTATTTCACTTGGAACAACTAAGGTATTTGAGTGCCATAATTCTTTGTCAAAATTATTCAACAACATTTCGATATATAGATTACTAAAATTAGTAAATTAACATTTTACTTTCTCTTTATTTGCAGGACACTAACCATTCCAATAGAGGTATAGAAATCAACGACCAATATATTCCAGCAACACATGTTCAAACTCAAGGGGATCCTTCTCATAACCTTGGTCCAGGTCAACCAGGACCATCTTATTCGCAATATAATGTAATTGTTCGTCATCTACATTCCAAGGATTTTTATTTTCCTTCTCTTGTAAGTAAGTAAGTTGGAATTTAAAATTTTTATATATGTTTTTACTAGGACACCATTCAATGCAATCAAAATAGAGATATGCACTCCATAAATTCAAGGGAAAGAAATGTTGGAAGCAATGCAACAATTCCTCTTGGACCAAATTTGGGTAGGGCCTCTGGCATTGGTCTTGAACATGCTCTGTTGTCTAGAGTTCATATCCATCAAGTGAATCAACCTGCTTTCCATCAATTTCATACGAACATGATCGAAGTTCATAAACAATTTTGAGCTAAGATTGATAGCCTCTCCATTGTGCAAATGTGCCATGTTTGTCGTGAATCTTATTCTGGAATTCAAGTTTTGGGAGGGTCTGAAGGTATTATGTAAAAAAGGTGCAAATATGAGTGAGGTTCCCACTATTTCTCTCGTTCGAATAACATGGATCCAGGTGACCAACCTCATGGTCTAAATGTTCTTACCCAAGTTGAAGAGATGATAATAGCAAGGGTTAATCCAATACTGCAAGTGACACATGCTTATGGTGGGCAATATAAATATAGTGGTCACACAATTAGCTTTCCACAAGATATTTCTATGATTGCAAGAAACCTTCCATGACGTGTTGAAGATGTTGACATCCTCATTGTTAGGAGATGTGGTGCACAATCTAAACATTATGAATTCTATGTAAAGAGATCAATAGTTTTGGATTCATTGCATTACAAAATTCAAATGGATAAATATTACAGGGATGTTCAAATCGACATGGATTCACTTGCTTCTCTCCCTGAAAGGCCAATAGATGTGTCAAGTAGGCTTAAATTTGTTGATTGTGATATTCAAGAAACAGAGAGTAATGTTGTTTACAATGAAGAGTTGGCTCCTGATCGTTTGCATGCTCATCCTTCATCTTTTGTTGCCTGACTACCCAATGAAGGGAGAAAAATGGAAGAAATAAGAACATTCATTCAAAATGCAGATTCCACATCTGTTGAACGATTGGACTGGCCAGACATTGGTTTGTCTCCCATCAATGAATATAATACAGAAGGGTTATTAGACATGGATTTCCCCAAATTATTCCCCACTGGTGAGGCTGATTGGTTGCATCCTCGTATTTGTAATATTCAAATGCATGAATATGGATTACATCTTCTCAAATTCTTTGATCAGAGATTTAGAAGACATCCAAGGTTTCAGTATTTATTATTGAACATGATTATGCACCATCGTAGCCAAGCAACTGCTGCAGTATTTGTAAAGAAGAATATACATGATAACTCACCTACAACAATTCTAGACTTGCGGCAACAACTCATTGATTTACCTGACAATAAGTTGGTTGAGCATCTTATGCATTTTGGTTCTACTCTTCGAGGTACACGGGCCTGTTGGAAAAAGTGTCATGCTGAACTCACTGACATGATTACTCAGTTGGGTTGTCCAACATTGTTTTTTACTTTGAGTGCAGCTGACACAAAGTGGCATGACTTACACAATGTCATGCCCAAAAATGCACATTCTCGTCATTTCAATGAACATCATAAAAAAATTGAAAATGTCATCGAGTACCCACATCTTGTTGCCATGTATATGCATCAAAGATTTCAAATATTCAAGGAAGAAGTCATAAAAAAATATCTTAAAGCTAGAGACATTTGGTATAGGTTTGTTTTGATGGATTTCTACTTTTTGTTTAGCTTCACATTCCTCTTTTACTCTTCTATATATGTTTACTAAATTTATATAATATATATACTTTTTTTTAGGTATGAGTGGCAACATAGAGGTTCAGCCCACATACATCGTTTCTTGTGGTTGGAAGGTGCACCAAATATGGACACATTGGATTGGTCAAACCCTTCTAATGTGCACGCTACAAAGACATTTTTTGATAAATATGTAACAGCATGGAATCCACGTGATATTCATCGACGAAACATAATGGTTCCTCGAAGCTTAAATGATGATCCATGCCTATTAAATAGTGAAAAAATTCTCTCTTCTAATGCTCAAGATGATTATGAGCATTTGTTAAATCATGTTCAAAGACATACAAAGTACAGTGTAGATTCTTGTTTGCGAAAAAAATGGTCTATTCTCAATTGTCGATACAATGCTCCATGGGAGGTTCGCGACGATTCAATATTGTTCATAGATGAGAAAGGGAAAACGAAATGCGAGCCTACACGAAATGATGATAGGCTAAATGTTCATAATGTTGATCTTCTAGCAATGTGGTGTGCTAATGTTGGTTGTCAGCCTATGGTTTCTCGACATGTTGTCTTGAAATATATTGCAAAGTATGCTTCCAAGGCAGAAAAGAGATCAGAAAGTTACCAAGATATGTTGACTAGAATTTCAAATGCAAGTGGCTCAGAAGCTCCTGTATTGTGTGCATACARAAGGTTCCTTGCAGAAACCCTTGTTGATCGTGACATTGGTGCACAAGAAACATGTCATATGTTATTGAAACTACCTCTTGTTGTTTGCAGTAGGAAATTATTTTCCTTAAATGTTGGTAGAAAGGTTTTCAAGAAATTATCAAATGATCCCCATCAATTTTCTGAGCCAGATAGTTTTCTTCAAATATATCAAAATCGACCTTCATTTCTTGATCATTTGTCTATGATAGAAATAGAAATATCTTGGACCTTTCATGGAAAAAGTAAAAAAGAATCATGGAAACATAGATATGTTCATGCCATTGTTCGAGTTTGGCCACGTTTTTATTCTATTCCCAGTGAGGCTTCTGATGAATTTGAGACTTTATGTTGGACTGAGTTACTTTTGTACAAACCATTTCGTAATATTCCCATTGATATTGGCCTCTCCAGTGAAACAGTGATTGAAAATTGGTGGAATTTCCGATATCGAGCATGGCATGTTGATCGTTCCCCTATACCTTCGGATACTGCTGATGAAGATGAAGATTCCCATGAACAAGAAACCATTGTTGAAAATGATTTTGAAGAATGGCAAGTTTTGTCTCGCTTGATACCTCCTAACAATATCACAATTTCTTACCTTCAAACTCTTGGGTGAAGGGAATTTGATATATGATTTAATTGGGAGAAATCGATGGTTTCAAATGATGTTGCCGAAGAAGCTATAGATTTTATAAAAATTGCCAAATCTAGGGGTGAAATTGTTGAAAATTCTCTTTCAACAATTCCTTCACCAACATCCTTGTCAGAGAAATAATGACAAGCCTATGAGATCATATTACAACACTCAGTTGAATATGAACATCGTGAACCTCTTCACATGATTATACAAGTCACTACTGGCACTGGAAAGTATTTTCTTATTCACTGTATTTCTCATTCTCTTTCTGCTTCAGTAGCTACTGGCCATAGTCCATTGCTTTTACTCGCTCCGACGGGAATAGTTGTTTTTAATATACATGCAAAAACAATACACTCTACTCTAAAAATTCCTATCAAAGATATGAGACCCCTACAAGGACAATATCTTGCAATATTTCAAGAAGAAAAGAGGCATATTCGATATATTTTGATTGAAGAAATGAGCTTTCTAGGACCAAGATTATTCATATAGATAGATTCTCGATTACGAGAAGAATTTCCCGAAAAAAAAAAACTTCTCCTTTTGGTGGTAGATCCATCATTCTTGTGGGTGACCTTGGTCAATTGCCTCCTGTCAAAGATAAGCCTTTGTATGCAAGTAATACAGGAGGGAAATTTTTATGGCAAAACTTCAACATTGTTGTTACTTTGGATACAGTATTTCAACAACAAGGAAATAATCCAAGGCAAGCCACTTTTCGAAAACTCTTGAATAACATAAGAAACGTTGAACATGTTATTGATGATTAGGATCTTCTTATGTCACGGGTTGATATGAGTTTGCCTCCAGTGGAAAGGAGTTTATTTCATTCATCAGTTCACTTGTTCCCAACAAATGATTTGGTCACCTTGCATAATAGACAAATGTTAAAGTCATTAAATACTCCAATTGCATGATTTGTAGCTAAGCATACAAGATGGGCTAAAATTGTTGGTGTTGATGATGATCAACTAGAATGTGAGGTTTTTTTATGCCTTGGTCAACGTGTCATGTTGACATGTAACTTGTGGGTTGAATTCGGCTTAGTTAATGGTGCATTTGGTTACATTCGACAAATTTACTATAGCCATGGTACAAAGCCACCCCAACTTCCAATGTTCACTACTATTCTTTTTTATAAGTACATCAGTGTTCCTTTCTACAAAAATAATTTGAATATTGTTCCCATCACACCTGTTACAAGAGGAAATCGAAAAAAAATTCCTCTAAAGATGGCATGGGCCCTTACTATACACAAATCACATGGGTTGACTTTAGATCAAGCCACTATTGAAAAAAGGGAGTGACTTCACGATTCTCGAAACCTGCGCCTTGCTCCATACAAAACCTTCGATCCATGAAACTGTGAATCTATTGATCTGTTGCCATATGCCCCTCTGGATCGGACAGTCCAAATCCACTTCGCACTTCGCAAAGTTTACATTTTCTTCCTTCCAAAACTCCCGAGAATTGATTTCGCGAACCATAGGATCGGTTGCCACCTGTCCCCTAAGATCCATGGTCCAGATTTACTTCAGATTTTGGAACTTCGGCACCTCGGCTCTTCGACGCTTCTTACTTGGAAAATCCTACAATGACTTTCTTTGCAACCCGGATCTGGCGCCACGCGTCTCTTCGGATTGGATGGATCATGTTCACTTCAGGTTTCGGGACTTCAGACCTTTGACAAACAACTTTAACAATATTTCAAACCCCTGATTCCCATGAACCGTCAATCTGATATTCTCAAGAATGTCCTCGAATGAAGTTGATATCGCTTGTTGCTTGCATTTCAAGCTCGAAATGGACTGCTCTGAACATTGCGCTTTGACGTTTCTTGTGCAGGCCGCTAACTTGGACAACCTGCTGCCCTTGAAAACTATATGTGATAACAGGTCCATTCCTAAATGGGGAATTGACTTCATGACATGTAACCCTCACTCGATTGGGGGGCATGGATACTTATTGTAGCTGTGAATTATTTCACTAAATGGGCCGAGGCGATGCCTACATTTGATAATACTGGAAAAACTGCAACGTTGTTCATATTCAATCATATCGTCACTAGGTTTGGTGTCCCTCAAGCCATCTTCATTGACCATGGTATCCATTTTCATAATTTCATGATGTATGAACTTACCAATAAGTTGGGTCTTCGACATGAAAACTCAACCCCTTACTATCCACGGGCCAATGGCCAGGTTGAAGCAATCAACAAAGTTCTAACAACTATGCTTCGACGGATGGTAGGGATTCACAAGTCAAGCTGGCACACAATGCTCTTCTCTACATTATGGGCCTATCGGACATCTGTTAAATATGCCACAGGGTTCACACCTTTCTAGTTAGTATATGGTATCGAAGCTATTATGTCGATTGAATGTGAAATCCCATCTTTGAAACTGGTTGTCAAAATTCTCCCTAACACCTTAGTCGAAGAGGAACATCTCTTGTATTTGATGCAATTAGGCGAGACTCGTCGTGGCGTTGCATTAGTCATAGAAACCCATAAGAAATGTGTCAAAGTTCAATACAACAAGCATGTCAAACCATGTGTTTTTTCTAAGGGTGATTTAGTTCTCCTCTACAAACAATATCGTGACTTATTAGTGGCCAATAAATTCGAGCCCATGTGGCATGGCCCGTATATCGTTAAATGAGTGTTGGAGAAAGGGGCTTATGAGATGGTGGATTATGATGGATTTCCTTTGGGTGAACCCAAAAATGGGCTTTACTTGAAGAAGTACTATGCTTAAAATATTGTTTGCATGAGTGCTTTTGTATTTTAGTGTATCATACTCTAGTGTGTGCTTTTTTCGTTTCTTGTTCTACCTTTAAGTTACTTACCTTGCCTTGTGTTTGGTTTCTAGATGTCGGCATCCTCACTACCCTATATCGGCTTTGTTGATGGTGCTAGTCGCAGTACTCAAAACCTAGTGTCTATTGCATGGGAAATCTATGCACCTACGGATGAGTTGATCAGTCTACATGGTGTTTTCCTTGGTCGTGCAACTATTAATATCATGGAATACAGTGCAGTTATCGAGTTATTAACTAACGCCATTTCATTTGGCATCTGATATCTTATTATATGTCTTGATTCACAACTAGTGGTACTGCAATTGAGTAACGTTTATTCCATACGAAGTCCTACATTGTTACAAGTATACTTGAGAGTTCACCTCTTGGAAAGATATTTTGATTATATTGAGTATCAACATATTCCTAGATGTCTAAACACATTAACATATGCATTGGATAGTTATGTTTTAGACAGACATTTGCACCATCTATAAATCCAAACACACATTTAAAAGACAAGTCGGTAGGAACTTTATATTAATACGTCAAAAGTTACAAAAAAGTGTTTTTCCTGAGACCAAAATGTCAAAATGGTGAAGCTCATGGCTTCATATACATAAGCATCAAGGATATTTCCCGCTATAAAAAAACGACTTCTTGTGCTACTCGACGGAGTAGTCAACTAATGGATGTTGATACGCCAATTGTATGTCATTAGTAGTGCTGAGGTAACTCGTCCACAATCATGTCAGGGATGTTCATGGTTAATCCCTCAAGGTTATGTTCGATATCCTCGAGATCCTCAGCAGCCACCCCTCGACCTACCAATGTGCCTATATCTCCACATCTCTGAATAGGATATGATCTTGGAGGACGGTAGGGTGCCACATCTGCATTGTTGAGAGCACTTTATTAGTCTTGGATAATTAACAAAAACATTTTATAATTAAAAATACCAAAAACAACATATAATGAAAAGATCCTTCTTACCTATCTCTCCCCACTGAGAACCCTCAGGTAATTCCAAGTCGGGGTCTCAACGGAAGTCGGTCCCGGCATATACATAGTCCTCAACCATAACTAGATGATCCATCAACAACTGGAAGAAATCTTGGCCGTATGTGACGATTGGCACGCCTCCAAGATGAGCCATCAACTCTACCCATCTTTTCATTCGAGGATCTTGTGGAGAGGGTATTCCCCATTCCACATGTTGTAGGCGCAAAATGGGGACCCTTTCTAGAAAGAGGGATACCAAAATGGATCCATACCAGAATTGTTTCAATCGACCATTCCTACACTTTGTCAATTGTTCATTCATGTTTTTCAGAAGACCCTCGCACCAATTGAAAACCCGGGGCTCCATACACTCTATAGCATACTGAAAATGGATTTGTAAAGACATGTGAGGAGTTGCACTCCCTGTCATCTGAGTGATAGTGTAGAGGATAGTTCTCAAAGGAAAATATCAAACATCCTTTATGGTAACTTTTCCACTATGCTTCTCTGTACCTGGTACACAATGATGTGCAACATAATAGTCCATGGGTTCACCACCGCCTCTGCTTCCCGATAGTGACACCCGAGAGCCTCAATGAGATAGACTAGTCAAGAAGTAAATGTCATCAATATCTAAGGTGAATGTATGCACACCCGCATGAAAGGATTGTTCATTGACGTCCCACATGTGGATTGGGTACTCCAATAGCCTCAATTGGGCTCTCATGCCTTGAAATTTGAAAATTTTGAGAAAGCTACACTCTCGAAGTGCCATGCCAGTGCCCGTGTCATTCCCAGCAAAGTAATCTTCTTCCTCGTGCTCACGTTCCCTCCACTCGAGCATAATGACCAGTGAAAACCTGCCAAACAACATTGAAGGATGATTAGATTCATCAAAATTTAAAAGTTAGAAATTTTTATAGATCTTTTTCTCTTTTTTAAATTTGAGTTGTAGTTGTTGCAGGGGCTCCCTTGTCCATAGTGTGGTGTCATCGCACCCTAGTTGTGGAACCCCTACGGTGGTTTGGGATCGTTGAAATTCACAATAGGGTGAGCCTGCGATGATGCCAAAGCGCAATAACCCCTAAAAAATTGCCCATAACTCAAAATTGAACCATTAAAAATAAAAAAAATTCAACCATGAAAAGAGAGAGGGGAAGAAGAATACCTTCTTGATGGAAACGGCTAGAGAAATCATCCACTAGGCGCTCTAAAATCGCCACTTGAAATTTGAAGGAAAAATGGGGTTAGGGGCACTAATTGGGTGAAAATGCAAATGAAATGGTAAATGAACTATTTTGACCTATTTTATTCACTTTTTACCATTTTAATTTCAAATTAAATTATTTTTAGAATATTTTTACCTATGCCCTAAGCCTAATGAACTTTGCAAAGTGTTTCTATTGCATGTTAAGAGATCTGAGCACCAGACTTTTGATATGGATCCTTCCTTTTTGGTCATTTTTTTGTGTTTTTAGGATGTATATATACTTTTAGGGTTTTTCAGGAAAAACTCCAAGCATGGTCTTAATTCTTTCTCACGCTCGTGAAACTATGAGAATGTAATCGAGTAACCTTTTATCACTTTTACGGACTCGTAATGGTCATACGAAAAACAAACCTTATGGAGTCTCCTTTAAGCTCTTTTCAAGCTCCCTAAACATGAAAAGATAGTCGAGCGACCTTGTTCTTTTCATGTTCGTAAAAGTATTTGAAGAAAACGTCTGATGAGCGGTAGATTATCTCTTTTTTAGTCTCATTAGACTAACTTACGAAAAAGGACATTTTGGAGTTTTATTTAAGTGTTTTTCAGACTCTCTAAACATGAAAAACCACTGAGTTTTTTTTCTTTGGACTCGTAAAACAAGCATCGAAAGGCCCATATGGGACCGAACCACTCCTTCCTAGGGTTCGTTAAAAATACTCTGAGGGACTCATATGAAGGATGAGCTTACATTACAAGCATATGTTATCCTCCTCAAGCTTTTGTAAAAATAAAGAGGTACTCGCCAGAAATGGTGGGGGGGAATTGGGAAAGAAATGTATATCTGTATCTATGTTAGTGGCAACAAGTCGCTCTTGAACATGACACCCCTCTTCATCATTGTATCCGGGTTGGGAAATCCATTTGTCTCTCATTTGACCATTTACAAGTCCATATGTTGGGTCCTCCTTGAGTCAATGTCGCCAAGACAATTTTCATGTCGTTCATATGTTCCAGAGAAGTCCAACCTAAACAAGCCTTCTATCGAGTCAGCCATCTACAATCCTTAAATCTTACCATGTCGGCCTTCCTTGAGTCAGTTTTGAATCACTTCATACTCTGATCTACTTCAAATCTGCTACATATTTCATGTCATTGATGGGGGATACATTAAGGCCCTCCTTTGATGAGTCTTTTCCTGTGGACTTCAACTCATTATTCGGGAATTAAACTTAGAAATCATTTAGTACCTTGGAATCTGCATGCCTCAATGGCAGGTATCCTCACTTTCAACAGTGGATTCACATCATTGGCCCCTAATTGGAAGATTCCATCGAGTGTTCGACTTCAACTCATTGATTCGCATTCTTTGGATTGTACTAGAGTACCTTGGGAGTCATTGACATCAATAGTGATTTCCCTCGCACTTGTTAATACTATTCATTAATGACCAGTAATAAAGTGGTTTCTACCATGTTCGACTTCAACACCTATAATCACATGGCTAGATTCGTACTTCGAAAGGATGGAAATGAAGACCTTGGATCTCACCATATCGGTCCAGGTTGCCATGGAGTATTCATAAGCCTCTACTGACACATAAATCCACTATGTATGTCTCGTGGCTATGTCCAAATTTGAATTCTTAAGAGCATAGATCCACAGTGTATTTCTCGTGGCTATGTTGAATCATGATGACATGGATCCACAGTGTATGTTTAGTGGCCATGACTCACTTGAGACTTATGATTAGAGTCACTTGTAGTCTGAGTATGGGAATTCCTACCTCAGAAGATGGTATATTATTATACAGATGCTTGATTGTTTGCAGGTTCCTGATCGATGCACTCCTTGTTTTCGACACACACATTCTACAAAGTATTTCAGTTGTCACAGGTTCCAACTTCATACTTTGGGGGGCATTGTGTTACACATTATTTTGGTCACCCCTATGATCAATGGACGATATGTGCATAACTCACTTCTATGATCCCTAAAGTTATTAAAATGAGACTTTCTCCATGAAGAAGTGAATCATCCTTCTTTCCTTAAAAACCATATCAAAGGAGATCGTCGCACCCTGCTCAATGTTTGGGGTGTGAAGATGCTTGATTGTCGCATGCTACACCAAAACTGGGTTGTGGCATCACCGCATGCTGCCCGTGCATAGGGTGTGACGATCCTTAAACAAGAGAAAAAGATGAAATTCACGAAATTTCTAGAAGGGAATCTTTTAGAAGATGAGGTGGCCTCCAATCGGTTTGGATCTCACTCGCTTATCTAATTTAGTGGGATCATACTAATATCCTCACCCATCCCTCTTTCACCCTATATAAAGAAAGATCTCTTATGGGAAAGGCTAGGCTTGATTATGCATGAAGAATTATGCTAAAGATTGTACTTGTGATAGATTTTCTTTAGCTTTCCAAGTCAGGTTGTGAATGATCTTCATCAAAAGCATTGGAGCAAAGGTGTGTGTTGAAGCAAAGGGCCATTGAAAGGGACCTTGCAACATCAAGGCATGTGTTTTGTTCTCCACTTTCATTCAATATAATGCAATAATACATTTCTTCCCTATAAAGGTGTCTCTACTTTTATTGTATAATTCCTTGA
>JZKD02S1635524.1:347272-373591 GCA_000966675.3 Picea glauca | reverse complement strand
TTACTAATCTAAATTACAACTAATGGCCTAAAGCCGACATAAATAAAATAACATTACTAATCTAATATGCCCCAATTAAGTGGTAATGAGCCAATATTAGGGCTTAACATTATCATTCTTGTCGATATGCCCATTGCATTTACATTTTACTTATCATTATGTAGTTGGCAAAACCCTTTTGATCTGTACTCATTTGACATTCTTTGATTGATTATGTAATTTCGTTTCATGAGTGATTGAGTTGTGATGCATTGGTAATTGGATCTACATGTTATTTGATCAATTCACTTGGCATATTGATTATATGAAAAAGCATTGGTGTTATAGTTTAAACCCTTGGTGTGAATCATTTCATACAACACTTGGTATTGGTTTCGATTTGTGTGTTTGGTTTTAAAACTATGGCATAACTTTTGATTGCGCGAATGGTTTATCCACTTACCAAAGGTTTTGATTGATTGATTGAAGTGGCATAGTTGTAACACATATATGTTGTGATTTGAATAGTTGAAAGCATCGGCGATTGTACCATGGTAATGACTATTCTGCATGGATAGAAATAACTCCACCACCTTCGCACGATGTCATTAATGGTTACCCCTATCCCTGTTTCACCTCTGCTAGCATCGAGTAAGCCTGTGAGCGTTCTGCTCCTATGTATGCTGCGTTCAAACCCTGGCTCGTTCACATCGCTCATCGTGTGCTCTTCTCCATGGCACTGGTGGTGCGAATTGAGTCGAACGGTAGTCAAGCCCTGCTACTGTTCGATAACGCCCGGAAATATTTACAAGATAATGGTTGGCTCACATTTGTACAGAGGTTTGAGGGTTTTAATCTGTTTGTTGCACAGCAGTTCGCCCTGACTTTTGATGGGTGTAGGGCCAAAATAGGTGACATTCATCTTGAAATCAATGAAGAGTTCATCAGCTCTGCCACAGGATTAGTAGCCACGGGCCAGCGATGGTTTAAAAACTCTAAAGTTGAGGAGGTGCCATGGCCATTATTGTTCGTCTCACGGAAGGTCACATCCTGTGACAGAGGTATGTTTATTCCCATGCTTAAACCAAGGTGGCATGATCTTTTGATAGTGGTTAAACAATTCGCGACCTATGAGGGTCGGTATGGACTGGTTTTTCTTTATCACCTTCGACTGTTAATGAATTTCATTGGTTATCCATTGAACATGCCATTTTATTTCCAGCGTAGTCTTTATAAAATGGCTAAGAGGTTTAAACGAGAGAAGGCCTATAGTAGCTTGTTTCACCATGGCCTGATCAGACTCATCGTCGTTCATCATTTAAACCTCCACGGCGATAGTTGGCAAGCTTTTCTCTCTCGGAATGGTTTTGTTGATTCAGAGTCTGTCCAAGTTGATAAGTCTGTGGTTAGTGAGACTAAGGTTGGGCCACCCGTGCCTTTTCATGCCCTTCTACCCTCTCCCAAACCCTCGGTCAGCCCTGATATCGACCTACCCGACGTTATAACAGACAAGGTTGAGGCTGTAAAAAAGCATGTGAGCAAGAAGGTTAAGGGTAACCCTATTGTCGATGGAAAAGGTCAAAATAATGCTCGACTCATATCGAGACTGGCCCGGAATAAACCTAAGCCAAATGTTGAGCAGAAGCCCATAGTCCTCAGTGAAGATTCTGACTCTAATATCGCGCGCTTCCTGGCTAGTGAGTACCCTTATTCCCAAGGTCTGTGCTCCGAGCCACCCTATGATTTCATTTCTAATTTACCCCCTTGCCTAAAGAACAATCCTAGCTACCCTGGGATCAAGCTACCTAATGAAACCCTCGGAGTTTTAAACAAACCCTCACCTACAATTTTGAAGCCTGGGCAGTCGTCATGCGACCAATGTAATGTGTGGTTGGAACGCTACTATACAGACGTTCCCTTATTACAGTCAAAAATCAAATCATTGGAAAACCAAGTTACAGTATTGACAAGCAAAGGGGATAAGCTTGAAGGTAATGAAAAGAAGTAGAAAAACACGGGTTCCATCATATTTAGGAATGTTGAATCGACTACAGCCTTCATAAATTCCAAACTGTCATGACCAAGTTATCTGCTCATCATCCAAGTATGAATTTCGATATCAATTTTGTTCTATCAATTGCTAGGATTAATATAATGAATTGAGTTTGGTTTTCAAATAGCTCTGCCTATTGTTTGAAATGACTCTGACATAACCATATCAAAAACGGTTATGTTGTGGATCCTGTACATTGTTTTCGTTTTGCTAAAATTAAATGAAGTTATGATATGGTTACACGATTTGGTCATTGATTGGTTTTCACTGGGTTTGATTCGTTTGTCTGTTGGTTTGAGTTAATGAAATCAGTGGTTTTTTGCTTTCGCTTGGATTTTGCTTGTATCTAACCTGAACAGGAGGTTTTTACGCTAAAATTAGAACACGGTTTTGTTTTGATTTAACGTGATGTTGTTGTCATTGAATATCAACGGCTCTGATTTAGTTTTTGTGATTTGATTGTTGAGACGATTTCATAGGATTGAATTGATGAATACGATGTAGTCTATTAAATTGGAAAAACGACTTTGTTTTGTCAACATTTTCGTTTGGATTTGGATTATATCTGACCTGTGCAAAAGATCTCTTCGCCGAAATCATGGAACTGTTTGATCATAACGACTATGTTAAACTCAAAATGTTCGATTCGCTCTTGTTTTGATTGGATTGTTGCGTATCTTGAGTCAACACGATTGTTTTTATGAGTTGGATTCGTATCGAAAATAGACTTGATGCTACTCTGTTGATTTTAATTTTCAAAACTGAGTTTGTTAAACTCAGATCGACATATGTCATCTCTGTTGAATTCGTATGATAAAATTCGGTTAACAGTTTGTTTTGAAATGAATTCAAGTAATGATTTTGTTGAAAGTCAATCGATTTTGTCTGCCCCCAATTGGAAATAACAAATGATTGGACGACTCTTACAGATCCTGTTATCAACCGATTAATTCCATTATGATTTCATTTGTATACCAGTTTTGATTTGATTCGCTAATAGCATGGATTGTTTGTTATGTTTAATATAGTGCGATCAATTTGAGAAAACGATCCTGTTAATTTGGTTTGGATTCGAAGTGATCTTGTGGATAGCTGAAGCAACTATTTGTGATTTCAATTGATTATGAAAACGATTTCATTACTGTTTGGTTATCCAATACGATGATGTTTACCCAAATTGGTTATAACGAATTAAACAGAGTGTAGCTATCTAGGTTATCATTTGATTTAGTTTGTTCAATTTGCATACAAGTGTTGATTTGAATGAGGCTTTTAGCAATCAAATATCTTTTGATAGGTTGAATGTATTTTCTAAGATTTTAATTGATTTTAATACGATTCTGTGTTTGATTTAGACCAACGACAGAATCGCAAGATTCTGTAGCTGGTCTTTAGAATTAGATTTGTATCAATTTTATCAATAAAATATCCTCTCAACCTGTCCTTTTTTTACCTCTTTCAGGTACATTTGAATTGCATTGGGCATGTTGTGGTAGTCTAGGAGATATTTATGTGATATAGTTTTATTTTTAAGCTGTTAGTTGAGTTAGAGATAGGAACTTGGGATATCATCCCAGATTTTCTGTAAACAGTTTTGATAACTTCCACTGGGATGTTTTACCCTGTAGGAGGTCTTTAAATACTTATTATTTTTTGTAATAAGAGGCATCCTCACTTGTGGGAGAACCAAGCTATGGATTTATGATACAAACTGAGACGAGAGTTGATGTCTTGTAACAGCTTTCGCTTTCAATATATCAAACTTTTGTTTCAAGTTTTATGCATGTCAGTTTGCAGCTGATTATAGACTACTTTAGCTATCATATTCTATTGCAGGATGATATGATTTGATTAATATGCTATCCATATCTGATCTCTTTCATTATTTAAAAATACAGCAATTACTTAGTTTCACTTAATGAATCACGGATTTCTCTTCTTCGTTAATTGAATCATTTTGTATAGATCTTTGCATACAGATTTATCTAACTGTGAAGATTTATAAATCATAAGATTGTTGTAATTTTTATGTATTGTTTGTCCTGTAATTTTATTTGAAGAGCACAGTTGCTTCTAGTTTACGAGAAGCTCGTGGATAATTTGGTGCGGGTTTCCTCCCTCCGATCAGCTAAGAAAATCATTACATACAGGACAAACCTGGAGCATTTCTCCAGGTCAGTTTGTTATTTATTTGATAGATAATTTGTTAGTATAATTTAAGTAGTTTAGTTAGATATATTTGCAGTTTAGATTTTTAGTTAGAATTAGTATATTAGTTGTTTAGTTTAGATAGTTTTTATTTTATTTCTTTTTCATAAAATCGTAAAAATCAAAAGACAATAGCTCTCGCTGTCTTAGGACAGAATACAAATGAGTTTTTCAGGTTTCCATACAAATCTGTAAATTGTAAATATTGTACATTTGTGAATAAGATTTATTTCTGTTAGTAGTTTGATATTTAATTTCTTAGAGTTAGCATAGTATTAGATATTAGATTGTATATATAATAGTTAGATTAGTTTATTAGTTTGTTTTTATTTTTAGTTAGATTAGTTAATTTAGAGTAGTTTTCTTTTGTTTCCTTAGGACTTAGATCGGCTAAGGAAGCCGCTAAACCCGCCAGGGTGGGTTATCCCAAACGGCTTGGGTTATTTAGACAACCCCGGACCGGATCCACTCTCCCAATTGACGGATGGTTAATTTTGCCCGTCAACAGGCTAGCTACTTGAAAATATCTGCTAAGATGAGGTTCTTCTAGCTACCACTATCAACGATGAATTACAGCAGGGTGCCTTTCACCCACATCTGTGAATGAATGAGGTGCTCGTCTTCCTCTGGCTCATCAGTTTCACCAGGCTGGAGCTTGGTGGTAGCAATTATGGCATTCGGTTCTGCCTCAATGATCTGTCTCCCCTTTTCTGGTTCTAACTCGGAGTTGGAACCCATATCCGATTTAGAGGCTTTCACCTTTGCCACCAATGACTCTTTTGAGTGGCAATCAGTAATGTTATGCCAAGGGCTCTTATGGAAGTCACACCACTTCCCAGTATCTTTCTTCATCTTTTCATTGTCCTTATTTGCTTGCGGCTTCGACTGGTTGTCCTTAGGATTTCCATACTTTCTCTGTCCTTTGTTCTACGAGTTGGGGTTTCCCTTTCCCTACTTCTACTGTGAGGGGTTCCCAGACCCAAACTGTTGCGTGTTTTGTTTAATATTCTACTCGATTTTGATGACATATCGATAGGCTGCACATAAGGACGAGATGTCCAAAAACTCCATTTCTTCCTATATGTATCTATACAAACCACCGCAATACTTGAGCACCAGATGTCGCTCACAATATTTGATACCCATATTGGTGTGCAAGGTATGGAAGATATTTGTGAACTCTAGCACTACTTGGTCCCTTTCCTATCGTAGTGTGGTCCATTTTGTATACAGGTCGTCATAACTTTCAACAAGGTGGTATTGTTCCTTAATAGAATCCCTAAAGGATTCCCAGGTAAGTGCGACTATAAATAATGAGGGTTCCTCCATGGCCTTTTGCTAACAGAAAGTCTCCAACCAATCTTTGACATGGGGGATGAATTTGAGGAGCACAAAAGTAATATTTTCTCTATTTGAAAAGCTATGGACCAAAAAATACCCTTCTAGTAGATTCAACCATTTTTCTATAACATCTGCGTTTATCTGACCTTCAAATGTAGGAATATCAAATTTGATCTGTACCTTGAAGGGGGCAGTGCCTTCACTCGAGGTAGATGTGTCATTTGTTGGCAATCGTCGAAGGATTTGTGCAAAGTTGTCCATCATCTTGTTCCTCTGTCGCTCGAGGGCTTCCTCGAGCAACATTTTGAAAGGATCTATTGTCCAGTCACCTTCTTTTCACCTGCCATGGAAGGTTTCTTGGGCATGCGAGAGTATTTTTCCTCAAGAGAAACAAGCTCAAGACCCAACTCTCTATACCCTAACCTTGTCAAGGACATGCATTAAAAAACAACAAGGAGCAGAGTGCTTTGATACAACTGATCCAAATTTATGAGAAAAACGAAATGAAAACATAGATTTATAATATTAACACAGAGACACAATGAATAACAACAAAGATATAGTAAAACTGGACTTATATTAAATAAGAAATATGTTGAAACTGTAAAATGCAGACTGAAACAAGCTTGCTAGAATGGTGGCAGCTTATCTCTGAGAAGAGATGTGACGACTACACTCATTCGCAAGAAGATGATGAGTACAATGAGGCTCTGAAGGCCTTTTTACAATAAACATGAATTCCAAAACCCTAGACATCCAAAAACCTAACCCTAGAAGATGAACCGCCAAAATTCAAGTGGGCCCTATTGGGGTAAGTTAGTACATTAACTTCAAGCGAATCGTAACTTTTGGATACGATCTTTGTTTAGGGCGCACAATAGCTCATTGGAAAGGTATTGACGAGGAGATTCATTTAGGGGGCTCAATAAAATCCTTTGGCTATCATTGAGGTGATTTATCGCAAAAAAAACACGTCGTTTATGCCCTCAAAATGGCCCTGAAAGTTCAGGAACCAAAAAACTGCTAAAAATAGTAAGTTGCCAAAAATATTGTTTTGAGCCAGTTGGACAAGGTGGGTGGCCACCGAGATCCTCTTGGATTAGGTTGTGTGCACAGTAGTGTTGTTTTATCAGTATACACTTGCACAAATGTTTGAGTTACTTTTGCTACTTAAAGTTGTTTTAAAAGGATAAATTTAGTGTGGCGTAACTCAGTTGAGGTTGAGTGCACTACTTGAAGTGATATTTCATAGAATAGTGTTTAGTATAGAATCTGTGCAGTGGATTTTTTAAATAGAATTGTTCAATAGTAAGTTGGGTGATGTTACAATATGGTTGATTCAGAGCTACAAAAGTTGATATTATGTGATCTGGCCTAACCTGGGGTGGCTGGGGATGTTACAATTTGGAACGTGGTAGACATCAAAAATATTTCCACGTCGACAAGCAACATCACCCTAACCAACAACATCCAGAGAAAAATCATCAACAACATAGATTTTCCTCTCCTTAACTTCATCCAACCACGTGAATAAGGAGGCATCCTTAGCCATGTGGTGAGTGCACCTAGAGTCAACCACCCATTCATTCTACGCAGAATGATACAACAAGGCCTAAGAATTTCCGACTTGGAAGGTGAAATTATCAATGGGTTGACGTACAACGTGTTGAAATATTGTAACTTCGAAGAATATTTTAATTATATTTGAGTTATTATCTTATAGATCAAATCCACTTTTGTGGATTGATCATGTCGAGTCTTGTATAAGACCAAATCCCCTTTTTTGGATTGGTCAAACCATATTTATATGGTGGTATTTGTGAATTCAGCCCCTAGGGTTTATAAAGCGGTTCTAACCACTCTTGGAAGAAGTTGGCCCTACTTAGTGAAGAGACATAACCCTAACACCTCCTCACTAGTATTTATAGGTGAGGATGGCGCCTCATTTGTTCACTCACTCACTCACACTTCTAGCGTGCATATTTTGAAGGTAGTTTCAGTTGCAAGAAGAATAAGATAGAGGTGCATGCCCAGTCCTAGATTATTCTTGGTGGTTTAGTCTTAGTCTTGGCATTGTATTGGAAATCTATTATTGAGGAAGTTTTTGTTGGGTTTTCTCTCCCGTGAGGGTTTCCCGGGATAAAATGTTGTGTACCTTGTGATTGTTTTTCTTTCAGTGATCTTCATTGTGTTGTTGTTTTGGAATGCTCTAGTAAATTGAAAATAACCTAATAACATCATTAAATTTAACATGGTATCAGAGCTTGACTGAATAGAGCACCTTTCACTGGGTATCTAAAAACGTCATTGTTGTCATATAAGGAAATTAGGTGTTTTTATTGGAGAGGAATTTTTGACTAAAAACAATCTAGAAAAGTGTTCCCTACCCTGGTGCATCTTTTGGTAGCTTGAGCGCACCATTTCAATGGCCAAAATATCTGGAAAGTCAAAACCTAGTTTTGATTGGTACTAGAAAACCAAGAAACCAGAACCAGTACCAGAAGTATTATTCCATATTTGTGCATGTCAAGTTTCAAGGGGTAAAACTTGGAATTTTTGGAAATAGTCATCTCCAGCCAACTCGCCTCAGTCCAACGCATCTCATGGTAAGTTCAAATTCATTTTTTGAGCACTTTCAGTTTCTGGTCATTTTCCTAGCTCTAGGTCAAGATGTCTGCAAGCACCAAGCTTGTTGACAAGTTAGAATATGTGGAAAATTTCCATGCCTTGAAGTATAAAATTGGACTCACTCTTGAAGATAATGACCTTGCAAAATTCATAAAAGGAAATGTATCGGAACCCAAAGCAAATGCAACCAAATTGAAGTACAAGAAGGATATGATTAGGGCCAAAAGGATAATTGCATATTCCATTAAAGATCACTTGATCCGTCAAGTGTCTTCTAAGAATAATCCAAAAGAGATGTTTGATTCCCTAACCAAAATGTATGAAGGAAAGAACATCAACCAAAATATGAACTTGAGAACCCAACTCAATAATTCAAAGATGCAGAAAGGAGAAACAATTCAAGATTATTTCTCTAGGGTTACTCATTTCAAAGAACAGTTAGAAGCAATTGGAGACAACTTGGATGAATATGAACTCATCATGACAACTCTTAATGGTCTCACAAGACCTTGGGATGCCTTCATCCAAACCATATGTGCAAGAAAAGAGAAAAACTAATTTGACGGTCTATGGGAAGAATGTGCTCAAGAAGAAGCAAGAGTAGCCAATCGAGAAGTCGTACTATTAAGTGATGAAGATCAATCCATAGCTTCTTGTGCTAAAGAAGGAAATAAAAAGTCTCATTTCCAAAAGGAGACCCAACTTCATAAAGGATCTCACTCCCCAAAGAGATTCACCCACTTCCATAAATAATCTCACCCTCCAAGGAGATTCCATAAATATCATAAGGGTCAAAGAAAAGAAAAATATTTATCCTCTTATCTGTTGATGATTGCAGCTATGTGAGACATTCTCCAGCTTACAAACCTATGAGATGTGGATCATTACAGCTATGTGAGTCTTTCTCTCACCTTACATACCTGAGAAAAATCCCCTATGAAGGGTACGTGGTTCCTGCCTCAAACATAGCTAGAACGTAGAGATGACCTCCTCCATTCAGAGAGTTGAGAATAACTCCAAATGATTATCCAGTGGGAAAGGTGATCTATTGAGTTAGACATGCTTGTGGTTGAGCATAAGGTGAAAGTGTGAAATCCCAAAGTGTTGGGTGCATCGTCATGTGAACAGAAATGAAGATGATGTATTAGCCTCCTCTGAGAAGCAGAGTTGACGAGAAAACTCCAGATGATTCTCTTGTGTGAGGCAGTGGGAAAGAAGATATCTAGAGTGGATGTGCCTATGGACGAGCATAGGTGAACGTGTGAAGATCTGGTTCTTCTATGTAATGAAGTAAGCCATAGATATGACATCCATATGGATGTCCCCCTAGTGGATGAGCATTATTGGGTGTATCAGATCTCTTACTGTATGATTTTCAAGATTCATACCTGTCTATAACCCTAATTGTAATGGGTACAGGTCGGCCCCACCTTAATGTGATTAATAATAAATGTAAAAGATGATTAATCTGGTTAATATTAATTATAATTTGATAATACTTATAATAATTATAATGTGACTTAGAGAGGTTGGCCCTGTTGAGCCAATAGACACTTTTGTTGACAGGTTTAGTTTAGTATAAGTATAAGTAAAATCCCCATTGTGAAACCATATCTTTCATGTTAGTTTGGAAATTTCAGCAAGTACATTTACTTGGGAAAAGTGTGTACCTCTCTTGGGCACTAGTCTTTTAGGGTTTGAGCACCCTCTTGTGTGCTAGGTCTTTCTTGTTGGTGAAGGTCTTTCTCTTGAAGAAAATAGCAAAGGATTTGGATAGGTTTTCTTCCCTTGTTGAGAAGGGTTTCCAAGGATACTTCTTTTGTTCTTGTGAGTGGTTTTTCTTCTTGTGATCTTGGCTGCTGCAACATTATTGTCTATGGTTAAGTTAAATGCTAAAATGGAATGAACTCCATGCTTAACATAGATTATTGGAAAATAAACATGGTATCAGAGCATAGGTCTTGAAAGAACCCATTGCACAAACATCTACCAAGTCTCCTCTCTCTCTTTTGCAAAATCGTACGACCCTCTTGGGGTTTCCAGAAATTTCGTACAACCTACTTCTTTGAGGATTTTCAACATTTGTCACTTGGAAGTTGGGGCTAAAAAGTGCATAGGAGTGTACGACCTCCTTCAACGCACCTCCAACAAGATTCAAATTGCATTTTCGAGCTTTTTGGCCTTAGGGTTTCTAGGGTTTCGCTAATTTCTATAGTGTTAGAACCCTATATAATAGGGGAATCAGTTTTCTGACTCTATCTATCTATCTCAGGCATTATGTGTTTGCTCATGACGCATGGCGAAGGCGGCAGAAAGCGCTCGACATTGACCAAGCAGAAAATGAGTACCTGCACGCAAGCTTCAAAGAGAGTTCCGGTGCATTTTTAGCAAAAAATTGTGGATTGGTTTGAATGGAAAAAATTTGTATTCTTGTGGGTAAATGCAAAGTCGGGTTTATTAGCCTAATTTGGTTTTTTATAATCTATTTTTGGTGAATTGAGCAAAAATTGGCCCCTCGGCCTTTATGCAGAGTTTTGGCTTGTTTATCAAAATTTAAATATTTTGCCAAATATTTTTCCAAAAAAATAATATTGACCTAGGGCCAACCTCCAAATACTCGACACCAAGGATAAGCGCCATTTCATGCACCAACAGCAAACACACAAGCCAGTGTCAGCGCCAACACCAAACTCCAAAGCCCAGCCTCGGGCTCACTTCATCGACACACCATGTGACTGTTGGCTCTTTTAAACGCCCAAAGATCAGTTTACCACATAAATGTGGGATATTGCCCACAGAAAGTCAAAAAATGTATAAAACGTAGCCTTTCAACGTTGTGCCAGGTGTTTGAACCGAATTCAAGGTGTCAAACGCAGAAAAACACGCATGCATAGAAGGTTATGAGGTTTCAAGGGATACCATCGGGCCACATCCAATTAAAGCTCTGGAATCGTTAATGTGCAGACAATCAAGGCTATTTGTGGTCCTTACACAGATCAAATTGTTGTTGTTTCACAATCTCATGGCGCCCTCGTAAACAACACAATATGGAGTTTCTGAATATATATCCTGATCCAGAGAGTCAGTGCTTACGAGGATAAGGTACCCTCATTTTGTAAACATTGATGAACAAAAGCTTCATAATGCTCTGATTCTCTTTGGTGAGATAGAGCAGATCAAGAGTTTTCCATCAAGGCATTATGCATTTGTTGAATTTAGAAGTGTCGATGAAGCTAGGTGTGCAAAAGATGGCATTCAAGGAAGGCTCTTTAAAAGATCCCAGGATACAAATTATTTATTCAAATAGTGATATTGGGCCTACGGACAAAGGTTTGGCGCCAAGCAGAGTTGAAAACCCCACACACAGACAATCTCCAGCCACAGCAGAAGAAGAAAATGCGAAGGTTGAAAGTTTTGGGCACCCGAATTCTGGGTGACGGTGCTACCAGGCGTTTCCAACCCCTCTGCATGCCCTTCAGTTCCAGCCACTGGTATTCCAAGGTTGCGAAAGCTAGTTCTAATAATGAGTTTTCTGAGGTCCGTGGCTTATCTTCGAGTTTGGAGCATTATGCTCTCACTCAGCCGGAATTTATGCGGCGTCAAACCAACAAAATATATGCAAAGCATACAGTCTACAAAGGTGAAGGAGTACTTACTATGAAACCCAATTTACGTGATTACATTACATTGAATATGGGAGGAGTCACAGTTGCAAAGGAAGGTTGCATGTTCCTCGAGTTTGCCTCTGTTGTTGGTCCTTGCCAGTATGATATTCCAAAGATACTTTATCTTTTATGACTCAATTTCGTGGATCACTTCCACATGAAACTCCCTCTAGAAGCAGATCATAGTTTGGTTCAATTGAAAGGTTTGGGCCTGCAGGCACCACTGATTCCAGTAATCCTCCAGGAAAAAATGTGCATGTACACCCTGTTGGGCCACGGGGCTTTGAAGAGCACCATGCAACTGAAGGAAGAATTTCATTGTCAAGGCCAGAGATGTTTCACAATTTTTTGGATGTCAACGTAAATAGTCCTAGGCCTGGTGGTGGGGAAAACCACCCCCTCTTATAGCAACAGGTCCAAGGCCTGTTAGGCCCCTACCAAGTGCTCGGGATGGATTCGATGCAAATGCTGCACAGAGGGAATCAAAAAGCCAAGAATTGATGACACTTATGCAAACACGGGAGCTTCGGATGCCAGAACACCAGTTGAAGGGGCTATTAGGCCACAACCCTATAGAGGATTTTCAGGGTATGCTAATACTGTCAGTGACAATTAGATTATGGGTCAGAGTGGAAATCCAGGATCACATTTAAATGGTAGTGATCAGTTTGTGGTTGGTCCGTGTCTTATGGCACCCATATCTTCTGCTAGAACTCCAAGTTTACGAGGCCATGGAGAGCATTATGGAGGTGCTGAGAAAAATATTTGCTGCCAAGGCACAATTGCTAAAGGTGGAACTCATGTTTGCCATGCACGATGCATATCAGTGGGTAAAAGCATTGAATCTAAATTTCCAGAAGTAGTGAATTGATCTGCAAGAACAGATCTGGGTATGCTCACCAAACACTTTTCACAGGCGAGTGGTTTGGATTAGTTTCTTTTGTACCCGAACAAGACCAAGATGTGCATCCGTATCAAGAGTTTCTACACTACCTGGGTTCAAAACATCGTGCTGGTGTTGCAAAATTTAGTTATGGCACAACACTGTTTTTGGTCCCTCCCTCTGACTTTTCAGAGCATATTCTGAAGGCCCCTCGCACCAATCATCTCCTTGGTGTTGTGCTTAAATTTCTTCAACAATCAGGCAGTGTTATGCAGTTGAATCCACCACAGACAGTGTTACATGATCCTCTACAACTTTATGTTCAAAGCCAGCAGTTTCCTATCTCACATGTGGAGCAGTTAGACAGAGGTGGCGAATATGTTCAATGTTTTAGAGCACAAGTGGCATTTTCCAGCAGGGCATTCAAATTATAGTTGAGCAATTACAGGAGGAAAGCCACCAAGAAGAATATCATCTCCAGAATCTGAGGCAATCAAAGGGACAAGTGGCCATTATTTCCAAGATTCGAGGGATAGGCATCAACAACCTCCCAGCAAATTTGAGACGACCAACCAACAGTTTCTAAATTTAGTTTTTTCTTTTTTACTGTTTGGTTTGTTTTAGAAGACCATCTGTGACATGTGTCATAGAGTTGTTGTAAATTATTTTCTATTTTTAGAAAGAAGAATTATGAGCTCGAGTCTAGGAGAAGGCTGAGTGATTTTTCTTATTTATACACATGTAAAAGGCAAAACAGGGGTTCGATTGGGCTGAGAAGAGAGGGTTTCGACCTGTGTGAGAGGTTTCGACCTGAATTTTTAATTTTCTTTGCTGGAGTTGTGGGTTGTGCTCTGCCAGAAAACCTTTCTTGTAATCTTCGAATGATCTATCAGAAATGAGCATGTTATTCACAGGATTCCTGTGTGGAGATGTTGGTGGCGTTTCTTGTCTTTGTTAATTGTTTTCCTGTTATCATTTCGTTTGTTTTCAATTTCTTATTGTCAGAAGATAGTAAACAAAGCAGAATTTATTGGCAAATACTCTGCATCTATCCTTTTGATAATCTTTATGTTATTCATCTAAAGAGCCCAGTTAAGGAATTCTTAGCTGCTCCTTTGCTAGGCTTTTTCCTCCCCTATTTATTCCTAAGATCGACACCATCAAAACTTAATTCGATCCAGCATTCCCACTACCTTGCCCTGTGTAAGAGTTTTGTTTGGATCTGAGAGTGAATTGCATATTTAAGCGCAGACCCCATTTGCCCAATGGCCCTCCTTGCTGTCCCAAAACGACCAGTTAAAAACCCCAACCCCATACTTTCATTACTTTCATAGCTAGCCTAACATCTGTCTTATTCCATACCAAGATAATTCAGAAAGAGAGATCCCTCTCCGAGTCTTGGGGGGCTAGATCCAAGACTCCAAGCGGTTCGAGGTTACCTCTGTGATTGCCTCCACAGCCTTAGGCAAATCACGAAGTGCTAACATTTTTGGTGACTCCACTAGGGAACCTCTCCAGTGGTGCACTTTAAGTTCAGATTTGACTTCTGATGGTGGACAGAAGCCAAACACAGGAAGGTTGTACCATTCACCTGGAGACTCCATTGTTCAAGATCCCGAGCTTCAAAGATCACAAGCGACTTCACTGCTGAAGAATCCAGATTTCAAAGCCTTGATGATGTTTCTAGATGACAGGGTATGTGGCAAATCCTATATCTTGTGAAGCCATAGAAGAATGTAGGGGTGAGTTAGCAGATTTTCAAATTGATGAAGTTTCGTTAACAGCCGTGTTTCATTGTTGGAAATCGAAAAAAAATTCTCATGAAATTAAAATTTGTGTTCTCGAGCTATTTGCTAAAAGACTTGAAAAGGATATTGAGCTTTTGAATACTCAGATTCAGTCTTACAGTTTCCAACATCCAAAACAATTTTATGGGAAACTTACGTCTCCAAAACCAAAAGATATTGTATCATCTTTCGATTTTCTGATTGATGAATATTTTGTTTGCAAGCATAAGTCTGAAATTGAACAGTTGCAATCATGGTCTAATATTGAGGACACGAATGGGAAACTTATCCATGTTAAAATGCTAAATGAATACCCGGAGAATCAACAAATAGATCATATATTTATTGACCCGGTTGCGAATTATATGGAGCTCCTTTTCAGTATAACTATTCAATCATGTTTTTTCTGCAAGGACCCGATCTATCATCAGTCGGCATTACATATTTTAGTTTTGATTTTCATCAAGCACGATGAGGAAACCCAATCATGGGATCAACTGCTAGGTTGGCTTCATTGGCACTTTTTCATTACCTGATTGAAGCAGTAACTATTAGCAAAGTAGGGTAGGTAGGAATGTGCCAATAAGCTCAACAGGATGAGCATCTTTTCTTTTTCGTCTCTTCATGGTTTTATTTTTATTTTATAGTTTGGAGGCAGCCCAATGATCAACTGGTCTGCAAAATTCAGAGTTCAGCGGTTCTAGACATCTCCTTTGGAGCTATCTTCCCCAGGTGGAGCCTATGTTAGAACCTTATATAATAGGGGAATCAGTTTTCTGACTCTATCTATCTATCTCAGGCATTATGTGTTTGCTCATGACGCATGGCGAAGGCAGCAGAAAGCGCTCGACATTGACCAAGCAGAAAATGAGAACCTGCGCACGAGCTTCAAAGCGAGTTCCGGTGCATTTTTAGCAAAAAATTGTGGATTGGTTTGAATGGAAATTTTTTTTATTCTTGTGGGTAAATGCAAAGTCGGGTTTATTAGCCTAATTTGGTTTTTTATAATCTATTTTTGGTGAATTGAGCAAAAATTGGCCCCTCGGCCTTTATGCAGAGTTTTGGCTTGTTTATCAAAATTTAAATAGTTTGCCAAATATTTTTCCAAAAAAATAATATTGGCCTAGGGCCAACCTCCGAATACTCGACACCAAGGATAAGCGCCATTTCATGCACCAACAGCAAACACACAAGCCAGCGCCAACACCAAACTCCAAAGCCCAGCCTCGGGCTCACTTCATCGACACACCATTTGATTGTTGGCTCTTTTAAATGCCCAAAGATCAGTTTACCACGTAAATGTGGGATATTTCCCATAGAAAGTCAAAAAATATATAAAACGCAGCTTTTCAACCCTGTGCCAAGTGTTTGAACCGGATTCAAGGTGTCAAACGTAGAAAAACACGCATGCATAGAAGGTTATGAGGTGTCAAGGGATACCATCAGGCCACATCCGGTTAAAGCTCCAGAATCGTTAATGTGCAGACAGTCAAGGCTATTTGTGGTCCTTACACAGATCAAATTGTTGTTGTTTCACAATCTCATGGCACCCTCGTAAACAACACAATATGGAGTTTCTGAATATATATCCTGATCCAGAGAGTCAGCGCTTACGAGGATAAGGTACCCTCATTCTGTAAACATTGATGAACAAAGGCTTCATAATGCTCTGATTCTCTTTGGTGAGATAGAGCAGATCAAGAGTTTTCCATCAAGGCATTATGCATTTGTTGAATTTAGAAGTGTCGATGAAGCTAGGTGTGCAAAAGATGGCATTCAAGGAAGGATCTTTAAAAGATCCCAGGATACAAATTCTTTATTCAAATAGTGATATTGGGCCTACGAACAAAGGTTTGGCGCCAAGAAGAGTTGAAAACCCCACACACAGACAATCTCCAGCCACAGCAGAAGAAGAAAATGCGGAGGTTGAAAGTTTTGGGCGCCCGAATTCTGGGTGACGGTGCTACCAGGCGTTTCCAACCCCTCTGCATGCCCTTCAATTCCAGCCATTGGTATTCCAAGGTTGCGAAAGCTAGTTCTAATGATGAGTTGTCTGAGGCCCGTGGCTTATCTTTGAGTTTGGAGCATTATGCTCTCACTCAGCCAGAATTTATGCGGCGTCAAACCAACAAAATATATGCAAAGCATACAGTCTACAAAGGTGAAGGAGCACTTACTATGAAACCCAAATTACCTGATTACATTACATTGAATATGGGAGGAGTCACAGTTGCAAAGGAAGGTTGCATGTTCCTCGAGTTTGCCCCTGCTGTTGGTCCTCGCCGGTATGATATTCCAAAGATACTTTATCTTTTATGACTCAATTTCATGGATCACTTCCACATGAAACTCCCTCTAGAAGTGGATCACAGTTTGGTTCAATTGAAAGGTTTGGGCCTGCAAGCACCATTGATTCCAGTAATCCTCCAGGAACAAATGTGCATGTACACCCTGTTGGGCCACGGGGCTTTGATGAGCACCATGCAACTGAAGGAAGAATTTCATTGTCAAGGCCAGAGATGTTTCATAATTTTTTGGATGTCAACGTAAATAGTCCTAGGCTTGGTGGTGGGGCAAACCACCCCCTCTTACAGCAATAGGTCCAAGGCCTATTAGGCCCCTACCAAGTGCTTGGGATGGATTCGATGCAAATGCTACACAGAGGGAATCAAAAAGCCAAGAATTGGTGACACTTATGCAAACACGGGAGCTTCGGATGCTAGAACACCAGTTGAAGGGACTATTAGGCCACAACCCTATAGAGGATTTTCAAGGTGTGCTAATACTGTCAGTGACAATAAGATTATGGGTTAGAGTGGAAATCCAGGATCACATTTAAATGGTAGTGATCAGTTTGTGGTTGGTCCGTGTCTTATGGCACCCATATCTTCTGCTAGAACTCCAAGTTTGCGAGGCCATGGAGAGCATTATGGAGGTGCTGAGAAAAATATTTGCTGGCAAGGCACAATTGCTAAAGGTGGAACTCTTGTTTGCCATGCACGATGCATATCAGTGGGTAAAAGCATTGAATCTAAATTTCCAGAAGTAGTGAATTGATCTGCAAGAACAAATCTGGGTATGCTCACCAAACACTTTTCATAGGCGAGTGGTTTGGATTAGTTTCTTTTGTACCTGAACAAGACCAAGATGTGCATCTGTATCAAGAGTTTCTACACTATCTGGGTTCAAAACATCGTGCTGGTGTTGCAAAATTTAGTGATGGCACAACATTGTTTTTGGTCCCTCCCTCTGACTTTTCAGAGCATGTTCTGAAGGCCCCTCGCACCAATCATCTCCTTGGTGTTGTGCTTAAATTTCTTCAGCAATCAGGCAGTGCTATGCACCCGAATCCACCCCAGACAGTGTTACATGATCCTCTATAGCTTTATGTTCAAAGCCAGCAGTTTCCTATCTCACATGTGGAGCAGTTAGACAGAGGTGGCGAATCTGTTCAATGTTTTAGAGCACAAGTGGCATTTTCCAGCAGGGCATTCAAATTACAGTTGAGCAATTACAGGAGGAAAGCCAACAAGAAGAATATCATCTCCAGAATCCGAGGCAATCAAAGGGACAAGTGGCCATTATTTCCAAGATTTGAGGGATAGGCATCAACAACCTCCCAGCAAATTTGAGACGACCAACCAACAGTTTCTAAATTTAGTTTTTTCTTTTTTACTGTTTGGTTTGTTTTAGAAGACCATCTGTGACATGTGTCATAGAGTTGTTGTAACTGCTTTTCTATTTTTAGAAAGTAGAATTATGAGCTCGAGTCTAGGAGAAGGCTGAGTGATTTTTCTTATTTATACACATGTAAAAGGAAAAACAGGGGTTCAATTGGGCTGAGAGGAGAGGGTTTCGACCTGTGTGAGAGGTTTCGACCTGAATTTTTAATTTTCTTTGCTGGAGCTGTGGGTTGTGCTTGGCTAGAAAACCTTTCTTGTAATCTTCGAATGATCTATCAGAAATGAGCATGTTGTTCACAAGATTCCTGTGTGGAGATGTTGGTGGCATTTCTTGTCTTTGTTAATTGTTTTCCTGTTATCATTTCATTTGTTTTGAATTTCTTATTGTCAGAAGATAGTAAACAGAGCAGAATTTATTGGCAAATACTATGCATCTGTCCTTTTGATAATCTTTATGTTATTCATCTAAAGAGCTCAGTTAAGGAATTCTTTGCTAGGCTTTTTCCTCCCCTATTTCTTCCTAAGATCGACACCATCAAAACTTAATTCGATCCAGCATTCCCACTACCTTGCCCTGTGTAAGATTTTTGTTTAGATCTGAGAGTGAATCACATATTTAAGCGCAGACCCCATTTGCCCAATGGCCCTCCTTGATGTCCCAAAACGACCAGTTAAAAACCCCAACCCCATACTTTCATTACTTTCATAGCTATCCTAACGTCTGTCCTATTCTATACCAAGTTAATTCAGAAAGAGAGATCCCTCTCCGAGTCTTGGGGGGCTAGATCCAAGACTCCAAGCGGTTTGAGGTTACCTCTGTGATTGCCTCTGCAGCCTTAGGCAAATCATGAAGCACTAACATGCAGAAATTTTAGAATTAAGGTTTCTACAACTCATTGAAGGAGCTCTTCAGCTCATCAGTGTTCTCCTATATTTCAAAGGCTTATTGTTGACAATCATAAGTCCAATGAAACCTAAAAGTGATAGCATATCCTAGTCGTTAGGTTTTCTATCCCAGTTGACAAGGGTTTGTGAAGAATCTAAAATTATGATGAACAAGAACTATGATGGAAGATAAGATTGATGGATCAAGCAACTTCAATTCCCTGGAAGAAAGGACTTCAGAGGAAGGATTATTGTGAGTAATACAAAAGGGTGACACTGTGACTACCTTCTTCATGAAGATGTTAGAGGACAGATATCAACCAGGTGCCATTGGAGAAATCATATTTGTTAGAGAAATAGGACCATGGAGAAATAAAATAAAACAAATGTGGAAACAAAACACAGAAGATACACAATATAATAGAGACACAGATTTATGTGGTTCACCCAGTGTGGGCTACGTCCACCAGATAAATTGTTAGGTCCTTCCTTTATTATTATCCAGTAAATGAAGGGATACAACCTACAGTAAACCCATTGTAACTTCCTCTTCTTTCTCTCACAGTCTCCTATCTCTGAATACAATATTCACCATAATTCATAGCCATAATACATTTCCCTCATAACAGAGGGTTGCCTTCTATGGAAAAAAACCCTAACATAATTTCTACCATTAGATCTGTGACCTTATAATGAACAGTCAAGATTTACAATGAAATTACAATATACTTTTACAAGGCAATTTTTCCTTTGGGGGCTTCTCCCCTGAACCCCCCAGCCGGGGGAATAGCCCCCCCAGACAGTGCAGAGGGGGTAACCCCCCTCTGCACTTACCCATGTGGAAGAGTGTACATACTTCTAGGGTGTAAATACTTCATGGGGTATAAACACGACTGAAAACAAAAGACCTTTGAATCAGGAAGATAATCAGGCTCCACAACCAACAATATCATCACCCTCAGGTATGCATTTGTATATATATTATTTGTATCATTGTTATAAGGGTAATTGCAGGAGGAAGGAACCTTTGCTAAAGTCATGGATCCAGAGGGATCTCAGTGCATTCATAGGAACAACACATTGGAAGTGAAGACTCTAGGCTTGATTGTTAAAATTGTCATTCCTATAATCTATATTTCTAAATCTTGCTACATTACAAGTAGGTTTTATAGCTGTGACAACAATTCTTAAATTGTTTTGATTCTAGAGATGTACTCATTATTCTCCTTTAGGATATATTATTGTTTTGGTTCCTCTTGTTTTCTTGTTCCAGACAGGGTAAGAATAAAGGAAGATGCTTATCCTTTAGAGGGAGTCAAAACTATTCAAGAAAGAGGAAGAATAGAACCATCATTGAGACAACCAATGCAATAATGCATGATCAAAAATTTCTAGGATTCTATGGGCAGAAGAATGTATGACACAGTATATGTTCAGAACAAGAGTCTTCACCGGACTTTGAAAAACATAACTCCCGAAGAAGTCTTCACCGAAATGAAGCCTGAGATTGAACACTTCAGATTATTTGGATGCCCAGTGTATTTTCATGTACCCAAAGAGAAGAAGTCCAAGCTATATCCTTTGGAAAGAAAGGATACATTGAATCTTCAAAGACATTCCAGATCGACATCCCTGGTCAGAGATAGATTGAGACAAGCCTAGATGTTGTCCTTGAAGAAGAGATAGTCTTTCAAAGATTCAGAGAATCTCAGATAGAGATTGACAGTAAGACAATACTTTATCCCCCTTCAGCAGTTCAGAGGGAGACAGACATTATTTTAGTTGATATAGTTACTCCAGTTGATATGTTCAGAGATATTGCAGTAGGGCATTAAAGGCCTACCTAGACTCACTCTGTAAGAGGCAGAGAAACATACAAGCCTCTCAAGGCACAACTTGAGAAAGCAAAAGAGATTTTTGAGCTATCCTTCAGTCATGAGCCACTTCATTGATGTTGAGCCTCCTTGTATTAGAGAAGAAACAAGAGAATAGGTAAGGAAAGATGCCATAACAGAAGAATACCAGTACATCTTAAAGAATAATGTATAAGATATTATTCAGGGACCAGAAGAGAAGTTTCTAGTAACTTCCAAGTGGATCTATAAGATCAAGCATGCAACTGATGGAAGTGTCAAGAAATACAAAACGAGATATATAGCCAAAGGTTTCTCACAAACAAAGAGAGTTGTTTATGATGAGACACTTGATCCAATAAATCCGATACACTTACATCCGTACTACCATCCATGAGTTGGAAACTATATCAGATAGATAGACTCTTGATGAGTTTGGATTTCAGTAAAAGTGTTCTTGATCCAAACCTATATTATTACAACATTGATGACGGGAGCCTAATTTTGATGACCTCTTCAGAAAGCCTTGTTTTTGGATACAAGTAATCCTTGACTTATGAATTCGAGATAAAGAATCTGAGTATGATGCACTACTTCTTGGGACAAGAAGTATGACAAAAGACCAATGAGATTTTCCTGAGTTAAGGAAAATATAAGATGAAAATATTAAAGAATTTCAAGTATGACAGAATGCAAAATCCACCATGATGAATTTAAAAGAAGAAGATTGATGATGATTCAGACAAGACTGATCCAAAACTGATTGGATCACTGATGTATCTGGTTAACACCAGACTTGATTCATGCCATGTAGTGTATGTTCTTAGTCATTTCATGAGTCAACCTAAACAGACTCACTAGACAACATCAAAACATGTATTAATATATATATATATATATATATATATACAAGGTACAGTTGGATATGGACTGAGATGTGCCTCCAAAGTGAACTTGAGTCTACAAAATATGCCAATTCAGATTGAGCAAAAAGTACAGTGAACCAAAAGAGCACATCCAGTTGATGTTCTACCATAAATTTTTTGATGGTTTCCCGAAGCAGCAGGAAACAAAACTTTGTGGCCTTGAGTACCACAGATGCAAAGTATATAGAAGTGAGTGTGTGAAGCAATGTAGATTCACAAGATTCTAATAGATTTTCTTGACCATGAGATGGATCCTATGATGATAACCAAGAGTCATGTATAAATCTCCTTGAGAACCTAATGTTTCTTGATGAATCGAAACACGATGAGATGAAATATTATTTTATCAGAGATATGATGCAGAGGAAAATCATACACATGCAGTACCTTTCTACACATGAGTAGATTGTAGACATCTTCACCAAACTAACTTGGTGAAGAATACCTTCCCAATTGAGAGGGAGTATCGATGACTCCAACCAAGACAAAATTTAGAGTACATTTGTGTGAGACTTGGCATGATGAGTAATGCCTCCCTGGCTGAGAGGGAGTGGTGATGATTGCAGCTATGTGAGACATTCTCCAGCTTACAAACCTGTGAGATGTGGATCATTGTAGCTATGTGAGTCTTTCTCTCAACTTACAAAACTGAGAGAAAGCCCCTATGAAGGGTATGTGGTTCCTTCCTGAGATAGAGATAGAACGTAGAGATGACCTCCTCCATTCAGAGAGTTGAGAAGAACTCCATATGATTATCCAGTGGGAAAGGCGATCTATTAAGTTAGATGTGCCTGTGTCTGAGCACAAGGTGAACGTGTGAAATCCCAAAGTGTTGGGTGCATCGTCATGTGAACAGAAATGAAGATGATGTATTAGCCTCCTCTGAGCAGCAGAGTTGATGAGAAAACTCCAGATGATTCTCCTGTGTGAGGTAGTGGGAAAGAATATCTGTAGAGTGGATGTGCTTGTGGATGAGCACAGGTGAATGTGTGAAGATTTGGTTCTTCTATGTAATGTAGTGAGCCAGAGATATGGCATCCCTATGGATGTGCCCCTAGTGGATGAGCACTAGTGGGTGTATCAAATCCCTTGCTATATGTCGTTCAAGAGTCAGACATGCCTGTAACCCTAATTGTAATGGGTATAGGTCGGCCCCACCTTAATGTGATTAATAATACATGTAAAAGATAATTAATATGGTTAATATTAATTATTATTATTATAATGTAACTTAGAGAGGTCGGCCCTATTGAGCCAATATACACTTATTTTGACAGGTTTAGGTTAGTATAAGTAAAAGTAATATCCCCATTGTGGAAACATATCTCTCATGTGAGTTTGGAAATTTCAGCATGTACATTTACTTGGGAAAAGTGCGCACCTCTCTTGGGCGCTAGTCTTCTAGGGTTTGAGAGCCCTCTTGTGTGCTAGGTATTTCTTGGTGGTGAAGGTCTTTCTCTTGAAGAATATAGCAAAGGGTTTGGTTGGGTTTTCTTCCCTTGTTGAGAAGGGTTTCCCAGGATACTTCTTGTGTTCTTGTGCATGGTGTTTCTTCTTGTGATCTTAATTGCTTCAACATTATTTTCTATGGTTAAGTTAAATGCTAAAATGGAATGAACTTCATGATTAAAAAATAAAAAATCAACATTATCAATGTTATCATTGTGATAAGATGGGACACATTGCTAAGAATTGTCTTTCCATAAGGGAAGAATATAAGAAGAGAAATAAGAAAAGACACCATGCCCATGAACTTGAATATGATGAGCCACCCAAGAAGGTGACTAAAGAATAGATTGAAGATTATGTTTTATTTTCCGCCCTCTCAGGATCCGTGACACCTGGAGAGGATACTTGGCTCATAGATAACGGTGCCTCTAAGCACATGATAGGTTAGAAAGATATTCTCTCTAGTCTTATAGAAAATGTCTTCCCCCTGAAAGTTTCACTTGGAGATGGTTATCAATACCCTATCAAAGGAATGGGAGAATCCACCTACAGACTTGATTCAGGGACTCCGATGAGAATGAAGGATGTACTTTATGTACCAGGTTTGACAAATAACTTACTTTCTATCTCAGCTCTAGATAAGAAATGTTTCAAAGTTACATTCATAGATGGTGAAGTTCTTATGTGGCCTAAAGGAAAAACCATAGAAGATGTAGTTGTTATTGGAACAAAAGAAGGTGGTTTGTACAAGTTAAAAGGTCACTCAGATGCAACCTTGACTCACTCCACTGAGAGTCCTTTTGAAATTTGGCATAGAAGACTAGCTCACATCAGCTACAAAACCTTACCATATGTAAGCAATGTAGTTACAGGTTTACCAGAATTTAAGGTTAATCATGAAGGTGTATGCAAGGGATGTGCATAGGGAAAGAACATAAATAATCCTTTCCCAAAGAGCGACAATAAAGAAGAAGGAATATTGAAGCTCATCCACTCAGATGTATGTGGTCCAATGCCATCAACCTCTCTAAGAGGGTATGTATACTATGTGTCATTTATTGATGATTACTCTCGTAAGACTTGCGTTTATTTCTTGAAATCAAAAGATGAAGTACTCGGAAAGTTCAAGGAATTCAAAGCCTTGGTAGAAAACCTGTCCGAAAGAAAAATCAAGATACTCAGGTCAAATAATGGAGGAGAGTACACCTCAAATGAATTTGGAATTTTTTGCAGAGATGTTGGGATTAAGAGGGAGATCACCACTCCCTATAATCCTCAACAAAATGGTGTAGTAGAAATAAAGAATAGAACAATTATGGAAGCAGTGATGACTACAATTCACGATCAAGATCTTCCAATGCACTTATGGGATGAAGCAGCAAGAACAACAATTTATGTTCAAAATAGATTATCCCATAGTGCACTTAGATTCAAAACCCCGAAGAAATGTTCATCGGAAAGAAGCCAGAAGTAATCCATCTAAAAATATTTGGTTGTCCGATGTTTGTACACATTCTGAAAGAAAGAAGAACTAAGTTGGATCCTTTAGGAAAGAAGGGAATATTTGTTGGATACTATGAGGTCTCTAAGGCCTTCAAAATTTACATACTAGGTTACCATCATATTGAGATCAACAAATATTTAACCTTTGATGAAGATGCAACACTCAAAAGATCAAGGAAATGCCAGCTTGAAGAAGTATATGAAGAAGAACCTGTAGCTCCTAGAGTTGCAAAACCAGTGAAGGAAGTTACAATTACTCCTAATGATGAGATTCTAGAAGATCATGATATGTTAGAATCTCAAGAGAAAACCAACTTGGGAGAGGGAACTTATTCAATATGGAGAGAAGTATGGTGCCCTAGAAGGAACCATGAGACAAAGAAAGAAACCTAAGCCATTCTCCAATTATATGGCCTTGATGTGTGATCTCATAGAAAAGGAACTTACTTGCTTTGAAGAAGCCATTCAGAAGAAAGAGTGGGTGGATGCCATGACAGAAGAATACCAGTCCATTATAAAGAATGTTGTATGGGAAGTAGTTCCCATACCAAAGAACAAATATGTGGTATCTTCCAAGTGGATATACAAGATAAAACATGCAGCATACAGAAGTATTGAAAAACATAAAGCAAGATTTGTGGCTCGTGGTTTTTCTCAAAAGGAAGGTATCGATTATGAAGAGACGTTTTCTCCTGTAGCTAGATACACTTCTATCATAACCATCATAGCTCTTGCAACAAAAATGAAGTGGAAGTTACACCAGATGGATGCAAAAACAACCTTCTTAAATGGTGTTATTGAAGAAGAAGTGTATATATAACAACCACAAGGGTTTGAGGTTGAAGACAAAAAGACTCATGTCTGCAGGTTGAAGAAAGATTTGCACAGGTTGAAATAAGCTCCTAGAGCTTGGTATGGCAGAATTGATTGTTTCTTAATGAGCTTGGGCTTTACCAAGAGTAAATTTGCTTCTAACCTTTACTTCAAGGTTATGAATGATGAGTCAGTGATATTGTTATTGTATGTGGATGACTATTCTTAACCGGAGAAGAAAATCTCATCACATATTGTAAGAAGAAGCTCACTGCAGAGTTTGAGATGAAAGACCTAGGTCTGATGCATTATTTCTTAGGTCTTGAAGTTTGGTAGAGCCCCAAGAAGATATTCCTTAACCAAGGGAAGTATGCAGTTGAAATACTTAAGAGTTAGACATGTTGGAATGTAAATCCATGAACACACCCATGGAAACAAAATTGAAGCTCATGGTTGATACTTCGACAAAATTGGTTGATGTCATGCTATATAGATAGATTATTGGATTGTTGATGTATCTGACAAATACCATACCATATATATGCTTTGTGTTACAGGTATGAAATAACTGAGAGGGGGGGGGGTGAATCAGTTATTGTAAATTATTAACAATTTCTCTCAATTTTATCTTTGAATCATTAATCTTAATGGCAGCAAGTCTTT
>JZKD02S1635524.1:229477-315652 GCA_000966675.3 Picea glauca | reverse complement strand
GGTGCTTCCAATGAATGTAATTCTTCAAGACATATAAGAAAAAACATTCTGTGGTTTTCTCCCGATTTGAGTTTCCACGTAAAACACTGGTGTACTGTGTATGTGTATGTTTGTTTATTTGTTCATTGCTTATTTACTCTGCAGTTATTGGATGATAATGCTTCATTGATATAACACTTGGATGATATGGTAAAAAAAGATTAAATTGCTCTATTACTGATTCACCCCCCCTCTCAGTAATCCAACAACAACTCCATGCAAGGATTTGATCATAAGCATCTCAAAACTTTTTGAATGTAGCTTAACAAAGTTTGTGTGGGGCTTCTATGGTAATGCGGGGTTCAAAAATATCATAACCTAAATCAACAAGGTTCGTGGCTTTAGCTACTTAGGCAATGGGCTTAGCAAGAACAATTGGCTTCTTCTGAGGCACCATGAAAAACAAATGAGTGTACAATGAATTCAAAGAAAAAGTTGGGATAGAATAATAGATGTACCCATTTAAATTGAAATTTTGTGGACAATAGATAACACTTGATATTCAAACCAAGGTTCCAAACTTTGACAAGTTTTATGACTACACATTTTAATGAAGCGTTGTTGAATGGTGTCTTATGGAATACCATTGTCATGCCTTGAACCTTTACTTTCATTGAACATAAGTGCCTACATTAAATAATACCCCATCATTTGGACAAATGCCCACTTTTTACCTGCTTTGGTCGATGGTGGATAGAACATATTAAATCCACTTATTCATTAATTCATTTTTAAAACCACCTTGGGATTTGTAAGCGAGTTGCAAAGGAATGGATAATGGTTTTTAAAACTAGTTTTCTCCCTCTAGAATCCATGGATTTGTGCCATGTGACTTAGGTGGTTTTTGGATTGTGAAGGCTTATCCCTTTTTGAAACACCTACTACTTTGCCCTCCACAATCAACAAGAGATATTGATCATACCACTATCTTTGTCGTCTGATGGAAAAACCACCTAACTTTAGATTTGACTTTTGATTTGACTATTACCTTTATGCTAATGCCACCAACCATTTTCTTTGATTTAGGTGTACTTTGCACTAATGATTATGAATCATGGGTAAAATATTAGCACAAACTTACATTTTTTCTACCCAATCCTCCACATCAACATTATACTTGGAAAACATTAAATAGAGCTACAACACAAAGATGTCCTTTCCTTCATCCCTGTTGGGTATGTGTTATATTCTTTGCATGTGTGTGTGTGTGTGGGTGCGTCAGATACGACAACTGCGTATGATGATCCCTACACCTAGAGCTCTGCTGTTGCGTCGGGCGCTTCCTAGGGGGGTCCCAGGGATTTGTAAGCGAGTTGCAAATGAATGGATAATGGTTTTTAAAACTAGTTTTCTCCCTCTAGAATCCATGGATTTGCTATTTTTAGCAGATTTTGCTATTTTTAGTTGATTTGTAAATTAATCCCGGATTAAGGGATTAGGGTTTTGGTATCTTCGGAATACCTAAAAACATTGTATATATTGTATGGCGAATGGTAAAATTCGATATAATGAAAATAAGAAAGGTTTTCCCGGTTGAGGGTTTCCGGTAAAAATCTCTGTGTAATCTGTGTCTGAGCCATTGATTAATTTCTGTATTGCTTAAGAATCTATATGCATTGCTTTACTTCGCAGGTTTAAAACTTACAATCCCAAATAGCTTGTTGCTTGTGCTTAGATTCTTTTTCAATATATTTTTGGGCCAACTCTTTGGAAAACTAACCATTGGTAAGAAATGGTAGAATTGCTTTGTGTGTTATCTTCTATGCATGACCATTGAGAGGTTGAATATCCACTTAGATCCTCCTCCTCTTGCTTAACCTCCAAAGCTACCAATTTTGCAAGGAGCTATCCAAGGTTTGCTTCAATTTTTTTTTTCCTTAGAATTTCCACTAGTTAGCTTGTTTACTTGCTTGGGGATAGATAGTTTAATTGTTTATTTTTATTTTTTCCTATCTAATTTTTCCAACTAGCTGAAGAGGTCTAATTCGGTCACCTTTTGCACATATAGCTCACTAGTAATGGGGATTGCTTTTGGAAATTGTTATAGTCAACATGGATGAAAGTGATTTTAAATCACTTCTACAATCTAGGAAAAAAAATACAAATTTCAACTAATGGAAAGAAAAATGGAAAGGACTTAGTAAAGACTCCGTTACATAAGCGTGATTGGATCCTACTCATATATATGTTAATGACACACACACTCGCACACACAGAGACAAGGAAACAATTTCTCGGGGAAACCCATGGATGTTTCCTCGTATTTCATGGATGACATTAATAAAAAAGTCATCATATAAATTGGTATGTCTCACTCTCTAAGACACAACCACATACTTTCATCTCCAATGTCATTTATTGTTGAACTCGTTGTCCCTTACTAGAGGAACTGAACCCGGGTGGACAATAGGACAACGTGGTACTTAAATCAATGGAGCCACCCCTTAGAGCCACACACACACATTTTAACCATGGGAATCAGTAACTAGTAGGTTTGATCTAGGCTAGGCCCGAGATCAAGAAAAACTATACATACATACATACATACATACATATGTATATAAAGAAATTGTGGATGAAGGATCTCTTTGACAACAATTAGGTACCTTCGACATCCACATAAAGCCTCTCTTTTCCATGTTAAAGACCCATCTCTTATACTATGAGTGGCCTGTGTTGGAAGTACATACATACTATTTAGAATTAATGAATTTTATGAGAATCTCCATGGGGCATGAACATTAAAATCCAACATATAAGTATAAAAGGAAGACGATTTGGTGGAAAAACGCAAAGCCAAGGAAAAATCATAAAACTTTAAACAAAAGAAATTTGGCATATCAAAACACTTATAAGCTACTCCTTCTATATACAAGAATGTCTTATGACATTATAGTAGTCATGGGCCAAATAACAAGAATTATTCAATTTGAAATCATAAATGACAAGAACTTGAAGTTAGTTGACATATTAGAAATATTMTTTCTAACTAATTGCGTTGAAAGAAAAAAAWTAATAATCTTCACTAAATCCATTAAYTTGATCAAACACCAATCTTATTATTTATCCTATTTAAAATTATTATTATTKGTCKGATGTGAGAATGTGAATTTTTATAAAGAAAAACTTGAAAATGAATAAAAATAAAAATTGAATATYAATTTAAAAAAATTGGAAAACARATCTGAATAAAAATAATATAATTGTTTTTACCAATTTATCATTTAGAAAAAATTAGAAAAATGGAATAAAAATGATATAATTGTTTTTACCAATTTATCATTTTTAAAAATTTGAAAAACTTTTAAGACATTTCTAATTAGTTAATATCTCCTTATTATTAACAAATTACATTACTAATTAGTTAACACCTTCTTATTACTACCAAATTTTYAAGAGAATTAAAGCACGCTTTCCCAAAAAAAAAAATTKTTAGTTAACAACTCTATCAAGCTTTGCAATATGACTCYCTCCGYCCAATCTGGATTTGAACTTGTGATCTTTTAGGAAGAAACACATCTTCTTAACCATTAGGCCCAGTCAAGYTGTATTATAACAAAWAATTAATTTAATAACATAAACATACTATTTYCAATACTAAAGAGTGTGTCKATATATATTCCAACTTTGTAAGTGAAACCCATCTCTTAAATGTACTCATTACACGACACCATTTCTTGCCTTGATATGACCCACCAATTAAATTTACCAACATCATTCCCAAATCTCTTAAATGTCCTCATTACATGACACCATTTCTTGCCTTGATATGACCCACCAATTAAATTTACCAACATCATTCCCAAAAGGCATAATAAATTCGAGTTAATATCAACTTAAAWTWTTTTAAGTTAGTAAAGTTAAGTTTAAGATTASTCCTAGGTTTATATTTCAAGTGGTTGGGTAGCATATTTATTATCCTTTTCACCTTGGTTTAATTCTCTCAAAGTGGACATGTTGGTCCCTTGTGATAAGATTAGAAAGATAGACTACCCKTAAAATAGAGGTAGGTCTCCACACTTRCTAAATCACAAGTTATTAGTATATYTGACTTAGRCAATATACTCTTGAATTATAGTAGCAACTAATAAACTTAATCTGAAACCTAACCCAAACAWWAAAAAAAAAACTAAAAACTATATTTATCATACATTTGCMACATTTGCCTYTGCCTATTTATCTTCTTATCATAATATGAAAAATCCATCCCAAAAATTCTTTCAATAAAAGAGCAAACAAAATTAAATAAATGGTGGGATTTACCATTGTACCTTTCCTTGTATGAAACCCATATGCGTTCAATGTACTTGCAGTAATATTACCGATCAACTATGCTTACCCACATCATGCCCAAAACACATCAGTACAAGCCCTAAAGGCAATCGTACAGTGGAGTTAATATCGAGTAAAAATAGTTTGAATTGGCAAAGCTCAATATCATATGTTGATTAGATACCATGGCTTGGCAAGGTCCAAAAATCTTTAAATTATGACCAAACAAAATTGCATCAGTGATGGGATTACCACTAGGTTGAAAATGATGATGTGGATAAAATTGGGTCATAGCAATCTCATGGTGACAGAGGAAACGGTAGGGCCGGCTCAGGAGTAATCACAATAAGTGGGCAGGGGTAACATGACTCCTCTCCACATGTTGCAAAGGGAGAAACGCTTTGGTGAAATGGTAATGGAAGCCCGACCTAAAATGGCTTTCACATCAAATGCTTGACTCGGGTCATGGTCACCATGGCGTAAAGGATTCTGTTCTGGCTTTTTTGCTTACAGCAGAACATTTAAGATTATTATCAGCATATATGCTCCTGAAAGCTGTTGAAATCTCTGTAAGCCTTCAAGTTCTTGCTTCTGCGTTCGTCTCCCATTGATGATCCAAGAAGCTCATCGGCAGGAGACCAAACGTCGTGGCATCCTGGATCTGTGAATCCATCAACAGAGCAGCTTCTGTCGGAGCTTAGAACAGGTGGGTATCTGTGAATCCCTGCAGCTAGGTGCTGTTTTAGCTAATGCAGATTGTTTCAGATTTTGGGCAGTCCTTTTTTTTATTCAATAGATTCAGGAATTTCACAAATGGGTGGACAGGATGCAAAGACATTGTTTTGTTTTTATCTTGTTTTTTCAGTCTTGATGTTTACTCCGCACTTATTATGCTCATGTTTTCACCAAGGCTTGAGAGGTCCGAAGTGGCCATAGAGCTGGTTGATTGGGTTTCTGAGATATCAGGGCTTGAGAGCTCTGAAGTGGCGATAGTGCTGGTTGATTGGGTTTCTGAGATATCAGGGCTTGATTTTTTTAAATATTTATTTCTTTAGTTATTATATTTAAATGTTACTTAGTTGGTAAAATTGTTATATTTATATTAACCTCGCTTATAGCCATTGATGATCTTGACTGTTGTTGCATTGTTTTCTCACGCGGGCATTCTTTGTCTTTTAACAAATTCATCTTAGATTTGATTTATGTTCACAAAAAAATATAGTATACCATCATACATTACATTGCTTGGACTCTGTACAGACATGTGAGTTTTTGGGCTCTGCTGCTTGATTTGTGATCAAACGTATTTTTATTATAGTAGGTTCTAGATGCTCCTCGCGGTTGCAGCATGTTTGCTTTGATTTCCGCGTAAATACCCATTTTCGTTCTGCTGCTTTGTGTTTAATTTGAATACCCATTTTTTTCCCTGCTTTTGATCCTAAATAGCTGTACCTTCAGGTAGTAGCTGCCCAGAGACCAAAAGAGAAGTTCTTGAAAAAGGTAAAAAAGAATATCAAAACCCCAGGCAACAGCCAGCAGAGTTCAAATGGGCGATGCAGAAGATGCAATCAGTGTTTCGAAAAAGAGAGCAGCAGGAAGGGAGCTGTCAAGGGATGATGATCCAGATGCTGAGGATGAAGATGTCTGTGGGAAAGAAACGGGAAGTTCTCAGAGGGCTTCTGAGGAGGTCATGGCAACCAGAAGAATTGTGAAGGTTCATCGAACCCAATCCTCCTCCGATGAAACGCCTAATCCATTTGCAGCCGTAGTATTGGTTCCACCTACTGTAACTCCTCAAGTGGTAGATGCCTCCAAGGTCGCGGAAGGATGTAAGGATGAAGCTGAGAAAATAGGCGAGGCAGAGGCCACTGAGCTGACAGAGATTGCTGAGAAGAAAGTTGGTGAAAAGGAGGATCCAAAAAGGGAATCGACAGACCTCAATTCTACAGAGCTTAACACAGAAGAACCCAAGAGAAATAAGTTGGAAAGGGAATCATCAGATCTCAAACATGTAGAAATTACCGAAGGAGAACCCAACAAAGAAGAATCCAGTAAGGAGGAACCAAACGAGGGTGAGGAGGAAGGTGACGAGGAGAAGCCAAACACAAAATCTTTAGAGCGAAAACAACCTGCTTTTGTCAAGACATTCCAGCAGCTCTCTAATGCCCAGAATGCCTTTACAGGAATAGCAGGAACTGGTTTTTCCTTCTCCAGCTTCTCCTTTGACACTAAAATAACACCATATGGATCAACCCCAAAGTTTGGCTCGTTTAACTATAGCTCAGCATCTGCTTTTGGTGGTCTATCCAGTACAGGGTCACTGGCTGGCACAGGATCCTTGTTTGGGACAAAACTAGTCAGCGATGATTCAGCTCCAACTGATTTATCTGGAACTACAAGTGACAGTGCAGCTCCTCTGCATCTATTCGGAGAGCCAGCAACCGAGAAAGTTTCGACAGCTGGAAGTGGCTTTGGAACTCTTCAAGAAGTATCAGTAGAGACAGGTGAAGAGAAAGAAAAAGCAGTGTTTACTGTTGATGCTGCTCTTTTTCAGTATATAAATGGTGGATGGAAGGAACGGGGAAAGGGTGAACTTAGACTGAACATCCCCACAGTAGATACTGGAAGGGCAAGGCTTGTGATGAGGGCCAGAGGTAATTATAGGTTGATCCTCAATACTAATCTTTATCCAGATATGAAATTGACGGGTATGGAGCAACGCGGTTTTTCTTTTGCTTGTATCAACAGTGCAGGCGACGGCAAGGACAGCCTTGCTACATTTGCACTGAAGTTTAAAGAGAGTTTAGTAGCTGAAGATTTCCGAGCAGCCATTGAAGCATACAAAGATAGATCACATGCATAGTCGAGAGTGCCGGAGAATTCATTCAAGACGTGAAGGTTCTCAAACAAAGAAAAGACTAGTGAATGCTGTGATCAAGCAAGTCATTTCTGTCCATGTAGCATTGGCAAAAAGATCAAGTATTTTGGTAATGTGGCCATGATGATGCTTCCTTTTTCTTTTTCTACAATCTTAGCATCACAAGTCCCTATGAGATTCTGTAGCGCTTGAAAATTAGGAGCTTGATGCAGTTTAGAATCTAGATTACTTGTCTGGGAGTCTTAAGCTGTGAATATGAGATTTTACAATTTTAAAAATTCGTGCATGTTCATAGTAAATTTCTTCATGAAAATTTTGAATTTTATAAAGAAGATTATGGAATTCCATTTTTACTTGCAAACTCGCTTTATAAATGGTATTTGCAAGCTTGTTCTGTTACAATGATGGTTATTTTCATTCCATTTACACTTCAAAGCCACATTCATTATACAAATATTATATATTATAAGAACTAATAGAGACAATCTCCCCCAATTGCTGAAGAATTGAGCTTATTTCTGTTACTGAAAAATAGGTCAAATTTTTATTTGTAAGAAGTTTACAAATCTCCCTCTCTCTCTATGTGAAAACTAAACTAATGAAATTGGAATGTCTCCCAAGATAATCATGGAGCAGGTTTTATTGCTTGGATATGGATTCTGATTAGATTTGTCTAAGAGGTTGGCTAAGTGCTTGATATATCTTTGATTGCAGTTCTTTGAAAGATTCTCATTACTAGGGTTCCGTGTTTTTATTTCAGAGTTTAGCATTGCAGCTATCGAATGGGGTGGAAGCATAAATTTGGTACAAGACTTGCCCTGTTTATGAGTCTTAGAATCTTAAACCAGGGTTCTATGGGGACACATCCTCTGGGGTTGTGGATGCATGAACTGCTCCCCAAGCTTGGGATCTTCATCGTGGACATACCCTGTTCAATTGGATGCCTAGTGTACTTGGGGGTGACGACCCCAAGTACCAGGGGTACCCCGATATCACCGGCCACTCCTGGGCAAAAACATTTCAAAACAGAACCACAAAAGAAGCAATAAAAACTTGATTCTATATTTCTTTTCGCCACAAAGAGTCTGGAGTGTGGGACAATAGAATCTGGATTGCACTGTTTGGCTATTGAGGAAGAAACTGATCTGGATGAAGCTTAAGCCTTAAACTTCGTGCAGATAGATGTGTTCTATAATTACCATCAAAAAATTGGACAAGTGCATTTTGTAGATGCTCCATTAATATTTCATTCTGGTTGGAATATTGTCAAACCCCGGAAGCCATATGCCAATCTGGTAAATCTTTTCTCCTTTTTATGCTTGCAATTGCTTTGGTTTCTCGTAAAGCACATTTTACACACCTCTATCTGGCCATTGTGAGATGCGTACTTTGGAAATATAAAAATGAAGAAGTCTGTCATTTATCTGTATACTATATTAGCTACCGGCCAATTATTATATAAGTTAATACTAATTAAAGAATATCCAAAGCTACAAATTAGAGTCTCATGGTATATCACGTTGAGATATCAAACGCCATTAACAATTTATGCATTCCGATGACCATACGATTGTGGTCGCTTTCCCTCTTCTCTGGCATAACATAATACACAGTGACCATGCTATAAGTCAAAATTGTGTAATTTCCATTGATTCATGGATGTGGCTGCATTATTCAAAATTGTGTAATTGCCATTGCTTCATGGATGTTGTTGCATTATTTTATTTGTATAAATGTGTAACTAATAATAATAAAATATTTTATTTTTATTATTTTTTAAGAAAAAAGATTTTATGGGAAATTTAAGGGATGCTTTTCAATATTTGTGGTTGGCATCTTTGGTAAGCTCATTAATGTAAATTAGTGTGTTTTTTGGTGACGATTGAGCTAATCCATTGACTCAATCAAATGTTATCAAGGTTCTTGGGTATTTGGTTAGTTTTGTGCCAACAGGGTCTAGTTTGAATGTTAGTTCAATCAATTTTTGCCAATGTTGTTGGGCATGTGGCTAGTTCTGTGTCAATAGGTGTTTGGTTCAAACCCCCCTGAGTGAATTAGCTCATTCAATTGTTGCCAATGTTGCTGGACATTTGGTTAGTTCCATGCTAGCAGGTGTCTGTTCGAATCCCCTTGGGTGAGGTGCACTAGTCTACATCGAAATGTGTATGTGTGTGTATTTTCCAAGGAAAACTTGATGGAGAAACTCAAGAGATGCTTCCCTACATTCAAGGAAAACTTTATGGGCCCTAATAAACCTGTTAGTATAGACTAGTGCACCTAACCCAAGGAGATTCAAACTAAGCACCTGCTGACATGGGACTAGCCAAATCCCCAACAAAATTGATGACAACCAATTGAACTAACCCCTTAGACTTTTATATATATAATATTTGGGGTAAGATCCCCCATGTTGAAAACCCTAACATCCCCTTGTATGTGCCCTAAAATTTAGGATCTTTCTAGACATGGATGGCATCCTTAGTAAACCTGCTAGCATAGACTAGTAAACCTAACCCAAAGAGATTTATATCAGACAAGTACTAACATAAGACTAAATTCTCAACAACATTGATCGAAACCAATTAAACTAATCCTTTTATATATATATATATATATATATATATAATATCTGGGATAAGATTCTTTATATCAAAGACCCCGACATGACCGGACATGCCCATTGTAATGTGCCCTAAGATTTAGGATCTCTCTACACATCCCTATATGTGTCCTCGAAACTTAGTTGAAGATTGTCTTAAACCTGGCCTATATTTTGATTAGTTGCATGCAATTGTTGATCGCCTAACTTTGAATTCCATCAATAGCTATGGTTTTCTTTGATCAGATAATTTCATTCTTTTGAAATCATGAAACATGTTCATAGTCTCATTGTTCAGATATCCATTATGTGAATGATTGTTAGGATTCTGGTCTAGAAATACTCTGGAGGAAAGCAACCAGAGTTTGGGAATTATATCTCTGATTTATGGCTGATGCGTTGTCCTTGAGTATCACATTTGAAACTCAAAGATTTCCCTTGCAGGTCATGTAAGTCTCTGGTTTGCAGGTCATGTAAGTCTCTGGTGAAAGTTATAGTTGCAAGCTGTGACAATCTCCATCCTGTGAATGGTTAAATTACTTTGCATCGCTGATTCATACATCATTTGCAATGCATGCATCGATAGAGATAATGATGGTATTAAGCCAAATTTCACAAGTTTTAACTTAGCCCCTTTTGGTCTTGTGTGATCTCTATATCACTAGTTGATGTTTACCTAATCCTATTAATTTTTTTTTTAATATTTTATATAAATTATTAATTCATACTGGTTATTAATAATGTTTGATATTTGAATATAGGAAAAGTTATGGTTTGTTATTTTATTGGTTATTGCCATGTAAAGTTTGTATTTATGGTAGATTTTGCTTCTGAGTTTTAGGAGGTTGTGACATCTAATTAATTGTGAAAGATTTTCTAACTAATTTTTCTTTTAAATTAGTATATAGTTGAGATATTTTCTTAACAAATTGTTAGTGTATTAAAATAATAAAAAAAAAACCTTTATTTATTCATATGTGTATTATTACATTGTTGAATAAATTACTAAACACAATTTTAGTGTGTAGAAACAATATTTACTCTTCAATTTGTTAACATGGTATTTCAATTTGTTAACATGGTATTAGAGCCAAGCCAATACAACCCCTGACTATCTCATGAATCGATCATAATACAACCCCTGACTATCTCATGAATCGATCATGACAGTTCTCCACATGTTATGATCACCAAAGAGAGAGTAGATTGTGTTTTTGAATGTTTGTAACAACCCCTGACTATCTCATGATTCGATCATGACAGTTCTCCACATGTTATGATCAGCATAGAGAGAGTAGATTGTGTTTTTGAATGTTTGTATGTTGTAGAAATGTGTTTTTGCGTTGTTAGTATGGTCATGTCCATGATAGTGTGTTCAGCAATTGTTTGTCAATGCTGATGTATGTGAAAGTTAAAAGCGTATGACGCCGAGAGAGAGCTGTGGCTGCAGATGGTGTACCAGAGGCTGTGAAAAATATGTGTAGCGGAAGAGGTTTGCTGTGTGTTGTCACAGATTAAGGGATCATGGGAAATGTTCCTGCAAAGGCTGCTCTTGGGTAATGCTGAATTTCTGTGTGCATCGTAGAGGAAGAAATACCAGCGATGAGCAGGTTGCTCTCTGCGTGAGCGATATACTTGTGCAAGCCTCTGAGTGGTGTGACTCGGCGTCACAATAGCTTGTGTGCAATCTTTATTATGCGAGGAACGACCTGCTGGTGTTTGCAGATTTTGAGTTGAGAACGTGATCTGATGTTATAATGCAAACATCTCTTTTATGTTTGGTTGCGTACACCATTAGTGAAATCTAACGTTGATCATCACTTATGTGAGTGGACTATTCATTCGTGGAAGAGTGTTTGTGGTTTCAAGAGAGGCCCATTAATGTCAAGTATATGACCAAGATAGAGGCAAGCTATTTAGTAATTGAAGCTCTGGTGGACTATTGCGTCCAATGGTCTAATAGGCATACCCGTGGTTGAGATTGGCTTGCATGGCTGTTGTTTTTTTATCTCAAAAATTGGAATTGGTATACGAATAAATTGGACAAAGATAAAAGATGAGGTTGGGTGTATAACATATATGATTTTAGGGTTTAGTAAATAGGTTAATTTTTCATGTTTTTTTCAAAAAAAATTGGTAGGTTTTCATTTTTTCTAGAAACAATTTATCCAAATTCCATAGAATTTTTAAAATCACCAAAATTTTATAGAAACTATATAAAATTGTTAGAAATTTGAATATTTTTATCAAAATATAGCCAATCATTTTACATTACATATTCAGAATTAGTAAGATCTACATTTAAATATAAATTTCCATCCATAAAATTTTCTTTGGTGCAACTGACCGATTTTACTGTATCATTTTCGCTCTGAAAATAAGTTCTTGAATATGCATGCTTTGTTTGACCCAGGAGAAGCGCACGGCGTTTGTTGGCGAACCCCTTCCACTTGGTGTGGTCATTGTCATTGTTAAAGGAGAGTTTTGAGGATCGTTGTGTGGCAATCCTAGAACGATGACTCGCTTGGTATGTGGAATATGAAAAATCCAGTTACCTCAATTATTGCGTCTCTAAGCTGGAGTGTGTTTTGTTTTTTATGATGAAGAGTGAGAGATCTACCTCGAGTTGTTGTTGCATTGACTCTTATGTTTATAGGTGTATGTGTGCTTGTTGAGAGCATGATTGAATCTTTGGATCTATGTCTGTCTGCATGTTGGTGTAGACTTATGATGATGGTGAAAATGTCGTAGAGGTCTTGGTAATGTTAAGAGTATCTTTTTGTTATGTGTTTTGGATTTATTAAAGTTTAGCATACATATGGAGTTTTGCGACTTCAATATGAGAATGAAGTTATTTTCTTAGAATTCGTTCACAAATATGGAAGATCTAAGATGAAAATTAAACAAGGACAAATAAGATGTGGATGTTGAAGATGCATATAAAGACTAATTATGTGAGTGATTATAGAGGAACAAGAAGGTATATGATTTTTGGGGTTTATATGTATTATTATTTTTTACTGATTTTTGTATTCTTACATGATATTGATTGCAATGTAAAATTAATATTTAACTTTGCTTGATAAGGTTTTGTCATGGTTGAAAGAAAAATGTAATGAGATGTTTTCGTCTTCCTTAATGATTCCTTGATAAGAGGTCGTTTGAAGAATGTGGTACCATAAGTCCTCAAATTGGCAGTGATATAGGGTGTAGGATTGAGATGGATACACATTTTGTATTCAGAGTATTTTCCTAGAAAATTGGTGAGCAATGTGGTTGGGTACTTAGGTGTCTCGATGGATGGAAATATGTCCATAGTATGGTCAATTGCTCTGTGTTTACAGTGGAGTTGATGTTAGGTCTCGGAGCACAACAAGTTACTAGTCAATTTGTGTGGTACCAATGTTTGGTCCAAAGGTATGGTTGGTTCTTAGTTGGTATGTTGTTCGAGATGATAGTTCTATAAGTGGACCTTAATGGAGGAGGATGGATAGTTTGGTTGAGAGATGGAAGTGAGTTGCTTGGTTGAATAGCCATTGATTGGTTACTGTGGTAGTTAAAGATGTAGCAAAGTTGCGTTGTTCTTGCTAGAGAAGACAAGTGTTGATGATAGATTTATTTTCGAGTTGAAAAGATGAGATTGCAGTAGGGATGACAATGATGTTCTAGATGCAAATTAGAGTTTCTTTTGAAATTTGGTCCAAATGATGCCGGTGATAGTTTTTGTGGCAGCAGTGGAAATCAGTTAGTGACAGACAAATTGTTGAAATATTGTAACTTCGAAGAATATTCTACTTATATTTGAGTAATTATTGTATAGATCAAATCCCCTTTTGTGGATTGATCAAGTCGGGTCTTGTATAAGATCAAATCCCCTTTTGTGGATTGGTCAAACTGTATTTTGTATGGTGGTATTTATAAAGTCAAACCCTAGTAATTATAAAGTGGTTTTAGCCACTTCTAGGAGAAGTCGACTCCACCAAGTGAAGAGACACAACCCTAGCGCCACCTCACATCTTGTATTTATGTGTGAGGATGGTGTCTCATTTGTACACACTCACCACACTAGCTCTGCAACTATGAAGAAGTGCGCAAGTCTTGGAGGAATTATTACTGCAGCTAAGTGTGACGTCAAGGATGGATCTTGGTCTATGTCTTGGTATTTTTTGGTTAAGTGGTGCGCTACTCTTCCTAGTGAAGGAGTAGAGGAGGATCTTCTGTTGGGTCTTTGGTCTATATATATTGAGGAAGTTTTTGCTGGGTTTTCTCCCCCATGAGGGTTTCCTAGGATAATTTGTGTGTCTCTATTGTTTCTATGATTGCCTCTCTTTCAATGATCTTATTTATGCAACTAATGTGCTAAATGATTATAATAATAAAGAAGAACCGTAATTGCTAGTTGTATAAGTAAAAACTTCAACACAAACAAGGTAAAGTTCATGCGTTATGTTTAATAAAAACAATGACCATATAGAAATGTGAATTACACCTTGTATTTTTAACAAGTATAGGATGGTATATGTAGATCCTATGCATTGGTCTTGAAGACTTTGGGCTTGTTTTTGCATAGAGTTTGTACATAGGAGAAGTATTGTATGGTTTCTAGGCGATATAATGAAAGCTTGTACTCGGGGTCTCCATGAGATGGATGAGATGGAGTACGTAAATGGTATGTACTTGTATCTATGTATATAACATGTAAATGACATATCGCTATAAGTCCTGGATGGGCATGCATCCCCTTTTGCCATGTGTCCCTAATGATTTAGATAGCTTGTTCAGTATAATGTAGAACCTCTCTTATGAAGTTGTGAACACTTGGAGGAGTGCATTGTGTGTAGGTTGAATTCTCTATGAGTGGACTGTGTTGGTTGTGAACTCTAGGGGGTGTGGTAGGCCTAGAAAGCTGATGTTTTCTGTACATTCAAAGGGTGTTCATCAAAAAGTTGAATGAACCATGTACTTGAATGACATCCTACTAAATCGATGGTTGCAGTGGTTAGGTATCCATGTATTTTGATGGATGGTTGTTTCTTATATGGGCACTAACAATTTGATGATGTCTACATGATCGAGGTATGAGATCAAAGTGCTAGGTTCCATTGGATAATAGACTTTGTTGATTAGTAGTGTCTTCGACTCACGGTGGAGCATTTGATGCATTGAACCAATGAAAGATAACGATGAAGACCCGAGCTAACAAAGATTAACTCAAGTACTCATTAAGGGGGAGTGTTGGAATTATCAACTCCTACTTATCTTATACATTAATATGTGACACTTGACCATAGGAAAAGGTTATGATTTGTTATTACATTGGTCATTGTGATGTAGAGTTTGTAGCATCCCCAACCCCAAGTTGGACCATGCCACACACAATTTTCCACTATGATACCATTTATTAATTAAATGCCTTGCATATGAACGTAATTATACATTCCTAACAACAAATAATTCTCAAGCATTATTATAACAAAAAACCCATAACATAAATAGCATAATTATTCACACAACATTCATAACAAGCACATAAAAGACACTTATCTTTTGTAAATTACCGACTGGTTGTAGACCTCAGATGTTCCTCCCAACCATAGACTCTGTTGCTCGTAAACTCTTAGTAGCAGGTCACCCTTGCGTTGAGGCTAAAACTCTCCAAGGGAAAAGGCTTCCTAAGCCAGACTAAGGTCTAACAAACAACATAAAATAAACTCAGGCCAAGGTGCCAACTCCAACAACTATTCCCAACTCACAACCTCTCTTTCTCCACAACCTGGCCCACCCCAAGAAGTGTACCCGTTCTCTGCTCAATAGTCCTTTGATTGTCCCACTTCCCTTCCAAGACTTCAGCGACAGGTCGGACATGAATTCTTAGAGCTCTGTAGCCCTTGGCACACAAGGTTGCCCAAAAAAATTGCAACACCCACCAACTCAATACACAAGGAAATAATTCCAACAATTCTTTCACCCAGAGAGAATGCTCACGGGCTTGACAACTTGTTTCTTCAGCCCAAACCACCAAGGAATTATTGGGCACATTCAACCGCAAAAGCTCTCCAAGCATAGGTACGAATGATGGATGTAAGGAAGGTATGAATGGCAAAGTGATTGTGAGAATGACGAGAATGATTGAGAATGATGGGAAAATACACTAAGTTCCCACTTTATGTATGCATATTCCCAACTTGACACTTGTCATGCTGAGAACTACATTGTCCCCACTTGGCGATACATTCCCCACCTTTAGGAACTTAGGATAAAAATATATATCCCATAATTTAGACTTTAGGAGATGTTATTATAATGTTCCCTTGGCTTAGCCCCTCTTCCTAGACTCCTAGCCTCCTTTCCCTCTAGTGGAGTTATAACTTCCCATACTCTTTTGTCTGATTGGTCTGCAACAATGATGTATTTTTATTAATATCATCGAATGTGATTACATATTACAATGATAGGCAGGTTGGCCTTTTAACATCTAGGTTCTCTGGCCTAATAATCACACAGACACTTTGGTCTCAAAACATATATACAATGGCACTCTAGCCCAAATATCATGGCTTACTAGCCTATATAGTATATGTTCATTTACAATTGGGGTTCGGCCCAAGGGTATTACAAAGTTTGTTTCTACTTGAGTGGTTTGCTTATAAGTTTTAGGAGGTTGTTAAATGAAGTTGGATGTGAGAGATTCTTTCCAACTAGTTTAACTTTGAAGTTAATGTGTGGTTGAGATATTCTCTCAACAAGTTGTTAGTGTGCCAAGATAGCATGTCTATTTTTAAGCAAAAATCTTCATATATACTATTACATGTTTAATAAATTACTCAACAAAATTTTGGTTTATGAAAACCATATCTACTCATATTTCTACAGATTTATATTCAAGTATATCACATGGATTTCAACTGTTTCTATTGCTGAAGGCACCATAAAGCTGTTTAAATATGAGAGGTCCAAATCTACAAATATGTAGATGATTGTTATGATCTTATGAAGATATAGGAGATGTGCATATGGAAGGAAATACATGAGGCGTCCAAATCTACAAATATGTAGATGATTGTTGCGATTGTATGAAGATATAGGAGATGTGCATATGAAAGGAAATACAATATTATAGAGAAAAAAACCCAAAAGTTAGGAGTTCTTAACACCTTACCCATAAGAACGATAAGAATTTCAGATAAAGAACCACCTAAAACAAAAGAAAAATAACCTTTATAAAGTTTTCAAGAGCATAAGTTACCCAAAAAAAAAAAAAGAGAGATTGAAAATGCAATAAAAAAATCCCTAGGAAGAGAAAGTAATAGACCTCATATAGAAAATGATTGTAAGAGGGGGCATAAAAGATTGCACAACTTGTTCATGAGCAGGATATGCAACTTGAATGTGGAGGTCGTGTCAAATTTCTGTACTCATCAGGGAACTCGCTAATTCCAATGCCCTATAATTCTCCATCAGATGAGAGCCACCGAATCCCTTAAATCATATGAAGCAAACACCTTGGTGGGTGGTTTGACACATCACCAACTATTAAACCACACTCTTTTTGGCAATTCAAAGTTTATTAAATATAACAATTATTGTAATTAAATATGTATTTATCATTGAAGACTCATTGATTGGTCAAACTGGGATGGTGATATCCCACCAAGGTTCAATTCCCCATGAACGTGGTATGTTTCATCCTTTGAACAGTGAAGCCACCATAGCTGTTAAGTTAAGCTGTCCATGGTGTTGGTTATAAATACAACATAGTACCCCACCTCTCCACAAGTGTTAGGTGCTTGACATTAATTAAGAATCTGAAGGAAGCATTTCAAAACAACTTGAATATGTGTTTCTGTTAATGAAATATTTTTTTTTCTGTGTCTGAATATATATATATATATATATATAATATTTTGTGTTTATGAAATTATATTTTATACAATTTTAACCAGATTTTTTTTAAACCTAAGTTCTCACTTTTGTTCAAAATGAGTAATATTTTTCACCTCAAGGAAAGTACAATTTTGGCTTATGTTCGATAAAAAGAATGACGAAACAAAGGAAGGAACTCAATCTCACTTTTGTTCAAAATGAGTAATATTTTTCACCTCAAGGAAAGTACAAATTTAGCTTATGTTCGATAAAAAGAATGACGAAACGAAGGAAGGAACTCAATTAACAACTACACTGGGTTAAAATATAATATCATATTGTAATGTTTGTGTAGAGTTTTATAGCTTACAGCTTTACAACACCTCCAACAAATATCAAGAAAATTTATGGGATGAGGCAGGTGGATTGCATAGCATATTTCATAACGATATTTATGTATTTATATGTTTTAATATTTATAAAAATTCGAGTATGTAAGTTAATTAATGATAATGTTAAGTTCCTTAATGATAATGTTAAGTTCCTTAATGATAATGATGTTTGAATTCTTAAAAAAAAATATACAAACATTCAAACACCTATTACGTGGAATCAATGTGAAACTATGAAAGCTTCTATCCTCTAGCATACCATAAAGGCATTTTCTTTATTATTTATTATGTTCATGTGTTGAACATGGCAATGGGATCAATGATGTGGGCCTAATGTGTAAAACTACACATTGATTCATGTGTTGTTCGTGGCAATGGAAAAATGGGTAATGACCCGTGTTGAAATTACTGTTGATCAATGCTCATGTGTTCTTCCTAGCAATGGAGAAAAGGGCAATGCTTATCGTTGAAAGTGAATGCCTTATCATGCACTTTAACAAAAATTTCTATTGTAGTTAAAATTTGTAATATTTTTCTTAAAAACTGCATTATTTTTATATATCATAATTTTTTTAAATATATATATATATATATATATATATATATATATATATATATATATATATATATATATCATTATTTTTTTAAATTATTTTAAGTAATTATATATATATTAAAGATTATATTTATAGAAATATATTAAATGTTGGTTAAAATTAATTAATTAAATTATATATAAAATTTGGTGGATTATATAAATAAAATTATATAAATGTATATTATATAAAAATTTAGTAGGTTATTTGAGTGATTAAGTGTTTTAAATTTCATGAAAATGCATATAATTTTTAGACAAATTTTATTTACATAAATATATTGATTTTGAATGTCACATTAAAGTTTATTCATATTATACTCTATATAATTATGTATAGTAAATTTATATAAATGTTATTGTAATAGAGTTTGCAAAATGGAAATTAATGAATAGAGAAAGGGAATGATAACATAATAAGAACGAACACAATGGAGAAATGCTTTACAAGTCTATTGAAGCATCTCACTAGTTTTTACATTTAAACATAAGTTTTGCAAGTGTTTTTAGGGATATGGAAAGACAAACACTTGAGAAACATCCAATAGAAACGACGAAATTTGAGGAGAGCCAAAACAAATTGTAACTGAACGGTATTGTTCTCACCACCCAACAATTTTCACCTTGACAACAATTTGTGTGATATCTTGCCCAAACAAATCAATCATCACCCTTCCTACAAGCCAAGAGAAACCAAACTCCATCGCAGTTTCTCTAACATATATGGTTTTGTAAACATGTTTGCACAATTTGCCCCAGTATGGACCACTCTATCTCGATCAATAATTTGTCTTACAAAATGATGCCTTGTCCCATTTTGGTCCACTGAACTGTTTAGTCAAATACACAACTCTTTGAGTACCACATAACATCTTATCCTGTACTTGTCCAAACTTACCCAATAGATCCTTGCATTCATGTGAGACATAATCTAATGTAGATAAGCTTTTGTCCAAATCCTATGCAATATCTGAATCAACATAACCACAGACTAAATCACTGCAACCATTGTAGGTGATACATGCGCCTCTAAGATACCAAAGCACTCATTTCCAATGCTTTGGATTTGCCATGTGTCCATTGACAACACCAACTGCATGTGAAATATCTAGTCTTAAACATTTCATTGCAAGCATCATCCTTCCTACTATACTGACATACAATATTTGCGATATATAATTACTTTCTTCCTTACTACTAGGACATAACCTTGAAGAAAGCTTACAATGGAAAGCTAAAGGGATATTTACTGGTTTCACAATGTTCATATTAAATTTCATGAATATCTTCACCATAGACATTTGTTGTGATAACTACAACTTATCGTTTTCCCCGTCTCTGTGTACTTATATGCCCAAGGTTTGTTTTGATCCTCCTAGATCCTTTATCATGAAAGAATCAAACCTCTTGTACCATTGTCTGGGTACCTTTAGGCCATACAATGATTCCCTAAATTTGCAAACAAATCTCCATTTGCGATCCTGAACAACTTCTGATTGTCCATGTACGTATCTCTGCTAGTGATAATTTTGTGGATAGTAGGATCCCACAATCTGCATCCCTTAACTTCATCACTATACCTAACAAATATATAAAACCTGTAGAAATTCAAAGATTGTAAGTCTGGAAGTAACTTGCGGTTTATCGATACCTGCATCCCCAACCCTTTTTTGCTCATATGGCCCAGTCGTTGATGCCATAAACAAGTAGATGCGTTTGCTTCCTTAGATACTCTCATTGCTTCACTTATTTCAATATTCCCTTCCAAGTTGTAAAGATTCCCAATCTTCGTTGCCTTCATTACCACCAAATTGCCCTTGGATAGATTCAATGTTCCACCTTGATCTGTATATTTATATCCACTAGAATACAAACTCCTAAAGAAAATAATTTCTTTTAAAGTTATGGTACATGTCTGACATCTATCAACATTCTTACAATACCATCAAACATCTTAATCTTAATGCTCTCAACCCCAATAGTTTTATAAGAAATATCATTTCCCACAAAACCAACATCGTCATCTATAGATTGGTAAGAAGATAACCAACTTCTATGTGAACACATGTGATGGGAAGCACCATAATCTAACAACCACTCTTCTTGATACTGTGAGATAGTACAAGAAGATAAAACTTCATCAACCATATCTGAACTTAACTCAATTGGATTTTCTTCCTTATCGAAGTCTTCCTTGGATCCTTGTCTCTTCCAATAATCTTTCTTGAGATGCCCTGATTTATTGCAGTACCAACATTTTAGCTTAGTCTTCTTTTACTTTGACTTGGATCTGGATGTACCTCTCAATTTCTCCCATTTTTCTCTAGATGAACCTCTAGTCACCACTGCTTCTAGTGTGGAGGTTTATATACTGAATTTCCTTGTCACCTCCTCAGACAACAAAGCTCCCACAACAGAGTTATATTCAAGAGTATTAGTTGTACTAAAGCTAATGGAAGTGACTAAATGATCCCAAGACTCAGGAATGAACACAACATCACTACTTTATCTTCCTCATCGATTTTTACATCCATACTAGTTAACTGACATATGAGATTATTAAATATATTTAAATGATCAATAATTTTGATACCTTCTTTCAAACATAAACTGTACAATTGCCTTTTCAAGTAGATTCGATTGGTCAAAGATTTCGTCATATAGAGGCTCTCCATTCTTTTCCATAAGCCCGTTGTTGTTTCTGCTCCATCGATATTGAACAAGACATCGTCTACCAAACACAACCAAGTGGTGTCGAGAGCCCTTTGTTGATATACTTTGTTGATAGATGTTATTGTATAAAGGTCCATCCATAATCATTTTTCTTGTCTCTTGTTTATACTATACTTAGCCATTTTTCTTAAAAATGTGGGTTGTAGAGTGGGCTACCAACAAGTCCACAAGTGCGCAAGTCCATAGTTTATTTTCCACCCCTCCAAAATCCCAACACTTCCGTTTTCTATGTTGCTGAAGGCTAAGCTATCACTCACCCCACAAATACTCAATTTCACAACCTGCAAACCCGCAACAATTAAAGATACCCTTCTCATTTTCGCATCACTCATAACACACTTTTTACCTTTTTGACACTTAATTGATTCCCTGAATGTGGATATGGAGTCCTCCCTTTGTTTCCGTTTATTTTTCCGTATACCCACAACCTTGCATCCCACATTTTTTCGTACTCCAAAATGATTTACTTATTTCCGCAACTTGTAAAATCAACATTTTGGTACTTAGTATATTCCATGAATGCAGATGCAGGGTTCCCCTCATATCTCTCCTTCCATTCTCCATACCCCGCAATCCCGCATCCCACATTTCCACATTCACCATAATACACTTTCCATCCCACACTTTACACCTCCATACTTCACCATTTTTCATACTCCTCGATACGATATCACCATTCCCGATGACATTTATTTCAGAAACTCAAAATGTTTTTTTAGAAATCAAACATGCAATCAATGTTGCTCCTATTCTTAGTCCTAATTTTAATAAATATTTCATATTGTATTCATTTGCTTTATAAGAGACTAATGCTTCCATCCTCGCTCAGAAAAATGAGAAATGAGAAAAACTTCCAATTTATTTCATGAGCAAAGCCTTGCATGACTATGAATTGAATTACTCTATGATTGAAAATCAAGCCCTCTCTTTGGTCAAGACAATATCTCATTTCATGATCTACATTTTTTTTTATCTCACATCATTGCTTATGTTCCACACTCCCCTATCAAGATATTGCTTAATAAACAACTCAGAGAAGGTAGATGAGGAAATTGGTTGGCTAAGATTCAAGAATATGATTTTAGAAATCAAGCCTCTAAAAGTTGTCAAGGGACAATGACTATACAAATTTATGACTGGAATTAATGTTGTAAATATTTCTTCTCCACATACAAGTGGTGTCATCATACATAATTTTTCTCCAATAGCATCTAAATGGTATAAAGACATAATGTTTTATCTAAAGTTTGGTCAATTTCCTTTTGGAATGTCTTCTAGAGAGAGCAGATCTTTAAAGATGAAAACCAATTAGTATGTATTAGTTTCAAGAGTTACCTCTCGAAGAAACTTTGATGGAATTTTATTGAGATGTTTAGATCATTAAAGTCCAAAGAAACACTGTAAGAATTTCATAACAGAGTTTGTGGTGTGTTGGAAAATTTATTGTCATTGATGTCAACTTTAAAAGAAGTCTAGAAGTATTTAGAAGAAAAGGGTATAATTGAAGAAGTCTCCAAAGTGGCCCCCTTATGGTGTAACTTTTAACATGGCCATCACATAAAGATGCTTTGAAGAACTCTACAAGAAGCCCAGAGATGTGGTCATGAGGCCCGAAGTTGACTGGGGAATATAAGGTTGAAAAAGATTACAAGTACATGCAAACCCTCATAGATGGATAATCCTCATCATGTCGTTTCCAATGGTAGGTGGTATGCCATGTGGTTCCTTACAATTGATGAGTTATGTCATCATGAAGTTGAAAGCCCCAAATAATGGTTATGAAGTCTCTAAACAATTGCAACAAGTTACAAGTCATTAATTAAAGGGTAAAACAATTGTAACAAGAAATAATGAGTTGACACTAAAAGTTAAGAAGTCCCTAAACGGTTGCAACAAGAAGTTACAAGTCCTTAATTAAAGGGTAAAACAATTGTAACAAGAAAGAATGAGTTGACCCTAAAATCACGAAAAATGGTAAAACAATCATTAATTAAAGGGAAAAATAGTTGTAACAAAAAATAATGACTTGACCCTAAAATCAGGAAAAAAGGGTAAAACAACTACAAGTTAGCCCCAAAAGAAGTCACTTGAAAAGTATAAATACATATCAAGAGTTTCTCACTCATACACACAAGTTCATTGAATATCTATCTAGTGAACACTTGATCTATTCACAAATCTGAGGTAGCAAGGCTAAGGTAAAACAAAGGGGATGCTTGTTCCAGGTTGCATCAAGGTATGATGATGCGACAAGGTTCTTACAGGATCTAAGGTATGTCTGTATACATGATTTTGATTGTTATATCTTGATGCTATGACATAATCTTGAGGCATGTCTTGGGGATGTTTGGAATATGCTTGAGACATATTTTGGATGTATTGGCACATATTTGGTACATGGTTGAGGTATATTCTTGATGCTTGGGTATACGGTTTGAAGAATGTATTCACATATTTCTTGAGGAATATCTTTGATGTTTTAGGACATACTAGAGGCATATTTACAGTACATTTTTAGATGCACATCTTGGTGAATCTGGTCATATGGGTTGAAGACATTCTTGGTGATCTTGGCATTAGCTATATATGGTTATGAGTTTGATCCAGTGACAATGATAGAAGAAGTGACATGTTGATGTATCAATGATAGGTTGTTCATCAGTGACAATTTCAGTGACAGGTTGAGTGTACATTTATATTTCAGGGAGGTAGGACGAGGTAAGGAAATGAAGTCATAGCTTCCTTCTGGTTGGAGTCGGAGAACACATGAATTTGGATCTTTTTTCATGTTGGAGCCTGTAAACTAGGGGGTTGGAGCCTCCCTCCAGTTGTAACCGAAGAATTCAGAGAGTTGTATCTTCCTTCAGGTTGGAGTCTATAAAGAGGGGTTGAAGCCTCCTTCCAGTTGGTGCTGGAGAATTTGGAAGTTGGTGTTTCCTATGATTGTAATTTTTGATATATATATATATATATATATTCTCCCATTTCAGTTATCATGTAAAATCTCTTGTACACTATGTATGATGTGATATATTGTTGAATGATATCGCTTATGGTTGTATGTTCATGAAATGATAAATTAAGGTATAAGTGATAAATGTTGATACTCTGATTAAAAATGATAGTAATTTCATAATACTAATTCACACCCTCCTCTTAGTATTCCAACAATTGGTATCATAACAGGTCCTTTAGAAAACAATTTAATCACTGGAAGGAAGATCATGGAGTATGCTAAGATTGGAGTACCACAATTTAATGGACATAAATATGTCTTCTGGAGAAGAAGGATGAAAACATATGAACAATCAAAAGGATTTGATGTCCGACAAGAAGTAGTAGATGGATACAAAGCACCTACCACTACTCCAACCGATAGAGATGGAAATAAACTCAGTGAAAACAATTCAAAGGCTAAAAATGCTATTTTCAATGGCCTTGATAAATCAATATATGTCAAAGTTATGCACTATGACACTACAAAGGATCTTTGGGACAAACTTCAAAAAATTTATGAAGGAGATGCTAAAGTAAAGGGGGCCAAGCTTCAAACCTATAGAGGTAAGTTTGAACAACTAAAGATGAAGGAAGGTAAATATATTGTAGCTTAATTTCTACAAGTTGATGAAATAGTAAATGATATTAAAGGATTGAGAGAAGAAATTAAAGAACCAATAATTGTTCAAAAGGTACCGAGATCTGTTCCAATGAGATTTGATCATAGAATTTGAACCCTAGAAGAAAGATAAAATATTTCTACTTTGAACATGGATGAGTTTTACAAAATCCTTACAACTTATGAAATGAGAACAAACAAGGTAATTCACTCAGGAAGGAAGCAACTTTCAAAGCATCCAAGAAGACAAAGAAGAACAAGAAAAATTCAAAGCCAAGTTGCATTTGTAGTGATGATTCAAATGAATATGAAGAAATAACCAACTTCGTAAGTAAGTTGAAGAGTTGAATCAACAAGTACAAAGGTATGCTTCCCTTAATATGCTTTAATTGTGGTAAAATTGGTCATTTTGCTTCTACATGTCCTTATGCTAAGAATTAAGATAATGATAAATAAGAATCTCCCAATAAAGAAAAGAAATATAAAATGGGAGACAAGGGAATAAACAAAAAGAAATTATTCAAGAAAAGTCTCTACTTAAAGGAGGATAGTTCCTCATCGGATGAGGATGATTATAGCGACAATGACTTAGAAAATGTACTCTTTATGTATTTTGAACATGATGAAGAGGATTATAAAGAATAAGGTGAGATAGATCTTAAAGCATAACGAATCAACACCTTAAGTGAACTAAATAAAGAGAGGAAGAAAAACAAATCGCTCAAGGGAGAATTATTCAAGTATAAAGAGAGTTTTCAAAGTCCTAACTCTGAAGAAGATCAATATATGATTATGAACCTAAAATTCCAAGTGGAAGAAGCTAGAAGGATTGAAGAAATACTCAAAAGTCACCTAGAAGAAAATGATAAAGAGAAAGAGTGTAGCATCCCCAACATCCAACTGGGATATGCCACGTAAAAATATTTCGAACTGTATACAAAATTAAAACATATACACACACAAATTCTTACGAAACTTTATATATAAAACTTAGAACAGACAAATACATTATACAAATGCACAAATTCATATAGAATAATAATAAAAATACACATGCAACACACACAGGAAAAACCCATAAAAATAAACACATACATAATAATGTAGCATGTAATTTAACACAAAATAAATCCTTATCTTGGTAAAAATATCACTAACTGCGTGTAGACCTTCCACGAACCTCCCAGCCTTAGACCACGCTGCTCATCACTCTCAGCAGTGGGTCACCCCCGAGCTGGGACTAAACTCCACCCGAGTAAATGGATTCCTAACCAGGTTGATGTATCTCAGACAACAGGAAAAAATCCATCATAGGTGCCAAATCAAACTAAAATCCTACAATCCCTCATTCCCCACATGCCTGTCCCACCCGAGGCAGCGTGCCCCTTCTCTTCTCAACAGTCCTTCGGCTACTCCACTTCCTTTTTGGGGCTTCAACAATAGGCCAGACATAAAGTCTTAGAGTCCTGTAGCTGCATTTTGGAACCTCCGGGAAATCAAGTCCCAACAATTCTTTCACCTAGATAGAAATTTCTCACGGGCCTAACAACCTGCCTCTTCAATATCCCACGGGCCTGACAACACGCTTCTTCAGTCTAGCTCCTAAGCTAACTAGGTACAAGTACATGTACGGGTACATGTACAGTGATAGGAACATACGAAGGACAACTGAATGAGTGAGTGAGTCATGAGGGAATGATGAGAAAATGAACTAAGTCCAAACTATATGTATGCATGTTCCCAACTTGACACTTGTCATGTTGAGAACTACTTTGGCCCACTTGTCCCCATCCTTAGAACTTAGGATAAAATAATTATCCATACTTTTTACTTTAAGGAATATTATTATAATATTCTTTTTTGGCTTAAGCTCCCTAGCTTGTCCCCTTAACCTTAACTTTTAGGCCCCTTTCCCTAACTAGTGGAGTTTAGTCCCCCATACTCTTTTATCGTGGTCGATCTACACGCAATGATGTATTACATTAATGATATGAATATTTACATATACAAAAATAGGTCCACTGGAATTTAGCATCTAGGCTTATCCACCACTACCATGATATAATCATGCTGCTTGATTGTTCTGGGCAGTTTGGTGATGAAATCCATTGTTACAACTTCCCATTTCCACTCAGGAATGGGTATTGGATGTATTAAAATAGCTGGGTGACTATGCTCATCCTTGACCTTTTGACACTCCAAACATTTGACAATAAAATTAACAACTTCTTTCTTCATGCCTGACTGATAATATTGTCTCTTGAAAAATGCAATAATTTTCTGATAACCTGGGTGCCCAACAAAATATACATTATGCATTTCTCTCAATATCATATTTTTCAATTCCTGGGAATTTGGTACATAAATTCTACCCTTGTACATGATAATTTATCATTTTCTAGCTTATAGCCTTCAATTTTTTGCTGCAAAATACCTTGTTGCAATTTTGTTATTATTTGCATGTATTGCAAATCTGATTTTGCAGCCTCTAAGATTCTGTCTTTCAAATATGATTGGTACATGCTTATGGATGTAGCATGCAACTCATGCACCCTTCTTCTAAGTGCACCAACCACCTTGTTCTCTTTCCCTTTGATATGCTTTATATCAAATCCATATTCACTGAGAAATTCTAACCATCTGCTTTGCCTCACATTTAGAGTTGGTTGTCCAAATAAATATTTCAGACCACTATGGTCCGTCCTCAACTCGAACATTTTTTCCATAAGTTAGTGCCTCCACATATTCAAGGCATGCACTATGACTGCCAACTCCAAATCATGAGTAACATAGTTCTTTTCATGCTCCTTCAACTTCCTTTATTCATAGCATACAACATACCCATTTTGACTGAGGACTCCACCAAGCCCTTCTTTACATGCATAAGTGCATACAATGAATTATTCATTTGGATCAACAATCCTTAGTATTGGATCACTTGTTAATAAATGCTTCAAGTGTTGGAAACTCTTTTCACAATCCAATGTCCACTGAAACTTCACACCCTTCTTTTGCAAGGAAGTGATTGGGTGTGCAATCTTTGAGAATCCTTCAATAAATTTCCTATAGTATCTTGCAAGGCCCATGAATGATCTGAACTCTGTCACATTCTTTTGTGATGACCATCCTCTAATGGCCTCTATCTTCTCAGGATCTACTACTATCCCCTTCTTCTGAAATGATATGTCCCAAATAATGAATTTGCTTCTGATAAAATGAACACTTGATCAATTTGGCATACAATTGATGCTCCCTTAATACTTGTAATACCATCCTCAAGTGTTGTCGATAAATGTGTAGGATGTGAGTTATTTTCATTCATGGATGGTTTTTTGGGATATAACCAGATTTAGATCAAACCCAAAGACTAGCATAAAACAAATTTTATTTGTCCTTGGGGTACATTTGCATATTGTAAGATGCCTTTTTGCCTGAAGAATGTTGGAGCCACTTTTCAGCGGGCCATGTCTGATCCAGATTTTATGAGCATAACGAAATGAATACAGATTATTAAAATATGCTTAACACAAAATAACAGAGATACAATAAAACTGGTTTTCTATTCAATAAGAAAATAAGTTGAAACTGTAAAATGCAGTGGAAAACAAGCTTGCTGGAATGATGGCGACTTATCTTTGAGAAGAGATGTGACAACCGTTCTCATTTGCAAGAACATGGTTACAATGAGGATCTAAAGGCCTTTTACAATAAACATGAATGTAAAAAACCCTAGACATCCAAAAACCTAACCCTAGGAGATGAAGTGCCAAAATTCATGTGGGCCCCATTTGGGTAAGTTAGTACATCAACTTCCCGGGGTCATAACTTTTGCATACGATCTCCGTTTTAGGTGCACGATAGCCCGTTGGAAAGGTCTAAACGAGAAAAAACATTTTCAATTATCTCAGGTAAGTTCCTTTGAGAGTCAAATGGGCCCCAAATCCTCAAAAAACATCGTTTAGGGACTCAAAACGATGCCAGAAGTTTGGAACCCAAAAAACTGCCAAGGTGGAAAACTGTTTTTTTAAGCCAATGGAATAGGTGGGTGGCCACCGATATCCACCTAGATCAATCATCCCTCCTTAGGAAGCAATGGTATCCATTGCGTTGAGTTCCCCCTTTAGATGAGGAAATTTCTACTGAATTTGGCCCCGGGTGAGCCACTTGCCTTGGTGCAGGAGCTGCTCTGCTTTGACGACTCGATAAAGCTGGATCCTTTGCTGTCGAGTGCCCTTGATCTATGTGTCCACAATCTGATCACTGGATTCCTGTTGCATGTAGTCAAGTTTGAGCTCTGTTGGTGTCAATTTCTCTGCTATCTCTGAGGTGTCCAATAATGGTGGGAAATATGGCCGAAGGAGAGCCATGTCGAAGACTAGATGCAGACCAAGGAAGGGGGGAATGTTGAGCTCAAAATCATTTTCACCCATAGCCTTGGTGATGGTGTATGACCCATAACAGAGTGGGAGAAGCTTCCGATGGGGCCATATAAGGCGTTCTTTCTGCAAATGCAACCAAACTTTGTCGCCCACCTGAAACTTATGTGGCACCTGATGTTGATCATGGCACTGCTTGTACTTGGCATTAGACTTCTATAGAATATCTTGAAACTATTGGCGGATGTGTTGGATCCACTCAATTAACCGGGTGGCTTTGTTAACTTCTGGTGGATTAGGGGATGAGTTGGTCGAGGTGGTCACTAGGGGTAGTGCAACATCCACGGGGCCCAATGATTGGAATCCCAACCCCACCTGAAAGGGGCTGTGGCTAGTTGAGCTATGAAGGGATCGATTACAGCTATGTTGGACATAGGGAAGACTCTCATTCCATGTGAGGGGGTGTTTTTAATTGTACATGTGCAAGATATGCACGACCATTCGGTTGACGGCCTTAGTTTGGCCATCTGTTTGGGGGTGGAAGGCAGTGGATTTGGTGATCTTGGTATCCAGCAGTGACCAGAGGTTCGACTAGAATGAGATGAGGAACTAAATGTCATGGTCTGAGATAATGATTTGTGGGATCCAAAAATGTACCCATACTCGTTCAAAGAATAGCTTGGTAGTGGTTTCTGCTGTGATGTTCTTCTTGCAGGCGGCTAGAATCGCCATCTTGGAAAAGCGATCAACAATCACAAAAACACAATCATTTTCCCTCTTGCTGGATGGGAGGCTCGACATTAGTCCATTGAGATGGATTCCCACGACCTGTTAAGAGTAGGCAGAGGGGTGTACATGCCCTATTTATTAGTGGTCGGTTTGGAAATAGAATAGGTGGTGGAGGACCCGATATACTTGCTGACATCCTGTCGAAGTTTCAGACAGTATAAATGTTTCTGCAACACTGCCACTATATTTTCGAAATCAAAGTGTCCGGCCATCTGACGTTAGTGAGATTCCCAAATCAGCTTTGCGTGCTCGCTTGATGGAACGTAGAGATGACCCAAACGACACAACAACCCATCATGAAGATGGAAATTAGCGATCACTGAGTTGGTGCCCAACATTTGGTAGGTTGTAGAGAAGTCATGGTCTGTCTCGTAGAGGTGGGGCCATCCAGAGGTCTCATGGATGCAAGATTCTAGATTTGTGGTGAGTGTCGTGAATGAAGGTTGGCTGAGGAAATCAATAACTTGGTTGGTACTTCCTGTTTTATACTTTATGTTGAGGTGGAACTGTTGTAAGTATATTGATCACTTCTGATGACGATCATTCTACAATTTGCCTTGGGTCTGCATAAACTGTAGTGGCTTGTGAACAGTGTGGATGACTGTCTCCTTCCCAAGAATGTAATGTCTCCACTCACAACAGGCTTGCACAATGGATTACATTTCTTTTTCGTAAGTAGGGTACTTAAGAACAAAATCTGATAGTGTCTCACTATGATATGCCACGGGGTGGCTGTGTTGAGTGAGAATGGCGCCCACAACATAGTCTGAAGCATCTGTCTCGATATCAAAGGGATGTTGTAGGTCCGATAATGAAAGTACCGAGGATGAGAACAAACACTTCTTCAGGTCATCGAAGGATTTTTTTTGGGACAATATCCACACAAATTTTTCCTTACCGCCACCCCTGGTTACTTGGCTGAGGGCCCATGCGATATGAGAGAATCCCAACATGAACCTGCGATAGAAATTGGCGAGGCCCAAGAAGCTTCGATGTTCAGTGAGAGTGGTTGGGGATAGACAGTCACAGATGACCTGGATCCACATGCACACCATGTTGATCAATGATGTATCCTAAGTAATGGACCCTGTCCATGCCGAAGGATAATTTTTCCAAGTTTGCATATAGTTTGTGCTGCTGCAGGGTGTGTAGAACTTGCTAAATATGCTGCAAGTGTTCCTCCCAAGTCTTGTTGTATATGAGGATTTCATCCAGATACACCACTACCAAATTATTGGTTAAAGGTCATAGGATATCATCCATCATCCTCATAAAAGTTGCTGGAGCATTTGTCAAACCAAAGGGCATGACCAACCATTCAAAAAGACCTTCTTTTGACTTGAAGGAAGTCTTCCATACATCTATATATTCTATTGGGACCTGGTGGTATCCAGACTTCAGATCAATATTATTGGAGTATTTGGCCCCCATGAGCTGATCAAGGAGGTTGTCGATTCGAGGAATCAGGTACCAGTTTCATACTGTGATTTTATTAAGGGCCTGATAATCAATGCAGAGTTTCTAGGTCCCGTCTTTCTTCTGCACCAACATGATTAGGCTCCTACAAGGTGATGATATGGGATGGATGTGCCCCTTGTGGACCAGTTCTTGGATATTCCTCTTGATCTCCTCATTTTCTAACAGAGAGCGGTGATAGACTAGCCCATTGGGTAGTGATGCACCTGGGGTCAGATCAATGGGATGCTTGACCTGGCAGTATAGAGGTACCCCAGTAGGAGAGGAGAAGATATTTGAGTATTATTCCATGACCTTATCCACTTGATTCTGTTGTGTGGATAGATCGGCCGCGGAGGCCCTAGATGTGGCTGCGATCTTTCACTCACTCTGAGAGCGAATCATGAAGAAGAAAAATATTCCGGTATGAGAGATGAACTTCCTGCATTGCTTGGCATAGATCAAGGAAATAACACTAGGAGGGACTGCCTCAGGTATCCTGTATAATTTCCTATTCAAAGTAATAATAACATTACAAGGCCTAGACTCATATACAACATGACGTTTCCATAAATAAGGTTGGCCCAAAATAAAATTACAAACTTCGAGAGGAGAAACACCACAAAATACCTCCTCTTTGAAGGGCTTAATGCTGTACGATAGTCAACACTGTTTTCTAAAGAAGAGATCGCTTCTTTGGCAGAACCATCCAATGGTGTAGGGTTGTGGTTGCAACGTTGTCGGCAGAGCCAGCTGCTTGATGACCTCTGATGATATGAGGTTCTTCTGGCTATCGCTATCAACGATGAAGTGCAGTGGGGTGCATTTTACCCACATCTGTGAATGGAAGAGGCACTCTCCTTCTTATGGCTCGTCTGGTTCACCATGCTGGAGCTTGGTGGTAGCAACGGTGGAACTAGGTTCCGCGTCAATGATCTGTCTTCCCCTTTCTGGTTCCGACTCAAAGTTAGAACCCACACATGATTCAAAGGCTTTCACTTCGGCCACCAATGACAACTTTTTGCGGCAGTCAACAGTGCTATGCCAAGGGATCTTATGGAAGTTGCACCACTTCCCGATATCTTTCTTTGTCTTTCCCATTTCCTTCTTTTCTTGCGGCTTGGACTAGTTGTATTGATACTTTCTATATTTTCTCTATCCTTTATTCTGTGGGTTGGGGCCGCCCTTTTATGGATTTTGATGTGCAGGGTTCCCAGGCCCAAATTTCTGTGTCTTTTGTTTGAGCTTTTGCTCGATTTTGACGACATATTTGTAGGCTGCGCCCAAGGATGAGATGTCCAAAAATTCCATTTTGGTATGGATGTATCTATGCATAGCACCATATGTCTCTCTAAATATTTGATAGCTAGCTTGGTGCGCAAGGTATGGAAGATATTTGTGAACTCTGGCACTGCTTGGTCTCTTTCTTTCCACAGTGTGGTCCATTTGGTATACAAGTCGTCATAAATTCCAATAGGGTAGTATTTTTCATTAATAGCATCCCTGAAGGATTCCCAGGTGGCTGTGACTGTAAATAATTAGGGTTCTATTGAGGGGTCCTAAATCCCTTTAATTCAACAGTAGGAAGCAAACCCGCCACCGAGGCCCAATTAGACTCTGCAATGTTTAATGGTTGAATGGTTCTCCAGATCTTGCGATCTGACCAATTAATCAATGGGCTTTACATTTTCTTGTGAAATCTCCTCCTTCAATTCGAACATTCTCTTTTTGTATTTTCTCTTATAGGTGGGACCGATACAAGATAGAATCCGATATAAACCAACTGGGTAACAAAGTGGGAAAGCTTAACTATTGGAGAAGGCTAAGCTTGGGATAACCCACATGCTCAAACATGCAGACAATGATTCTTACACCTACAACGAGCCTAGTACTAATACATTAACCTGATGGTGTTCCAATTATTGAATGAGATACGATTATCAGGAGAAAACATACATGCAATAAATGATGGCAAGAAAAATAGTTTCCTTAACTCTAATCATCAATCACATATTAACACAATGATTTACTTTTCATTATTAAAGACAAGAACTATAAAAATATTGAATCAGATAACTTATCAACAGATTCAGAGGCTCTTACTCATTACAACATCCATTCATGAGATAAAATCATAAATAATTCTTCTTCAGATCCAATCACACACGCTTTTGATGAAAAACACAAACTTGTCTTTGGTCCTAAACATGACTTCTCTATTAAGGTAGCTCCGAAATAGTTCTTCACAAACCCAAAAATGAGGGTCTTTGCAACAACCATCGACCCTTTTCTAACATGTCAATCCTCTTATTTATAACATATTATTAACTAAAAATAACCATCAAAAGTGCAACTAAATAAAACAAAAACTCGCCACATGGCTCTTTCATCTCTCAATCTTCTAAGAGTCATCAAATGATCTCACTTGAGTGGATGAATCTTCTCATACTCTAACCATTTAACAAAGAGTTCCTCACATGTGTTGGCGTATGGGAACTTGTGTTGATCCATAGGGACTGAAAGAATCTCCTTGATGTCCACATCCCGTGCCCGATATTTGACTACTTTAGCACTTAACTACTATAACACAGTCTGAGCCTTGATCGAGTGCTCCATGGAATGCTGCACTTTTCCTGACACCATGTTCGCCACCTTTGTTATCTCCACAGCTCAAGATGAGTCTTGTTTGACATGTAATTTGACTATGTCGTGCAAGTCGACAAAGTCATCGGGTGTGATGAATTCTAGAAGGCCGATGTCTCTCATCTCCCGGTTGATTTTGGTCCATCTCTTTTCTCACTCGGCCCACTTCTCTTGGATTTCCGTATGAGGTTCTTGGGCCATTCCTACCCAGTATTCAACAAACTTATTTATGGGGTCGATGTTGTTGTCCCTTAACACTCAAATACAATGTTCTTCGACATCATCCCTTTTGAACCACGCTGGTGTAATCAATTCTTTTCAAACCTTGGTGGTACTTTTCGTACCACCTTTCCACGTCTTTCCATGTCTCTAGCACCATCAGGGTGTCTTCTTGGAAGTCGACTATCCCTACAGTGAAAAGGTGCCACTCACTTGTGAATTTACTGTAGTCATCTTGGAATTCACTTCTCAAGAACACCGTGGAATGTGTGGAGTCCTGATAGTATTTATCCAAATGGCGTAGATGTTCCAACTCCTTTAGAACAATGGCCATATCTTCTTTATCTTTTATTTCTCTATCCAAGGTGGCATCTGTGATCGCCATCCCTGCGGTGATAAGCTCAGACGTCTTGGCAGGATCAGTGCTGATCAATTTTTCCTCTGTGGTGATGAGGATGGAGCGATCTAGAGTAAGCCTCCTCTTCTTGGTGGTCCTCTTTGCGATATCTTTCCTCTTCCGGTCATAGGAGATGGCCTGTATATCAACAACGTCATCCACGAGTTCAATAATTTGTTGATCTCCCTAGGTAAGCATATTTCCCAGGCTTCCGACGATGTATATCTATTCAAGAATGGGTTCTTGGCCCTCTTCTGTGTGTTCCGAAGGTCCGACCTCTGGTTGTATCTCACCGGGAGGTAGAGTACTGGCTGAAATTGAAGCATCAGGGGTAAGCTCAGTACTTACTTGATAATCGGCCGTTGAGATGCCGATTTCCTGCTGTGGAACTTCTTCCTTTTGTTCTCTCAACCCTGGCTCGTCCATCGGACTATCCATTTGGGTATACGGTACATCAAGTAGCTTAGTGTCCAAGACACTTTCAAACTCCTGGTAATTCTGTGGAAGGCCCTGAATTTGAGCGTCGAGAGATGGGGGAGATGCCTTCTCGGGCTCCTTTTCCTCTGTGATCTGCACCAGAGTTACCAAGGACACCTCCAAATTTTCCTCATCATCATAGATTGTTATCAAGTTGTGGAGGGGGTTTTGTGCACTTGATTTCCTTGATGTTCTTTCTATCTCTCGATGAGATGAAATGCCCCTTGGTGATCTGGCCTGTGGTGTTGAAACTTTAGGGTTATCTGAACCAATGATTTCTTCAATTTGTATTGGCTCTGGACCACTTGGACTAGTCCGACTTTCGATTGGGTTGTCGGCAGGGACCCTTGTTATTTATATGAGGTCTGGGTCATCCTGCAGCTTATCGATTACTCTTTGTTCTTTTTCTATCATGAGAAATCCCCTTTCGTGTGCCTCTGGCGTCATAAGAAATCCCCTGTTCTTCACCGGAGACACCATGGAAACCTCTGTTGCCTATGCCGCTCTGATTTATTCCCTGGATCTGAGGGACTCTTGAGCCGAATGCTCTATTTTCATCACATGTTCATCCAGTCTCATGGCCCTGAACTTGGTCATTTTTGGGTTGACCATCCTTTGTACCACCTCGTCCCAGTCCTGGGTATTTTCTGTGAAGACTTCATCCTCAAAAACGTAGTGAGCGTACGACCATCATGATGACACTTGTGAAACATGTTGCAAGACCAGGCCCTTTGGATCGTTCTTGCGGAATCAACCCATCGAGAATATGAACTCGAGTTGGCTCAACTCTTCCTGTTTGGCTTGAGTAGTGTCCTTAACCAAGTAGAACCCTACATGGAAACCATAGGGTATGAAGGTTCGTTTCTTGTCCTTGACCAAGGTGGCATTGTAGCCCTGCAATATGGTTTGATAACATATTTCTCCTACCACAAGTTAGTATGGGACATGAGCTGGTAGGAGATGTGGTGCTCCGGTGGCCCCAAACACCCTGATGTAAGTGTCATGCTCGTCCAAGTACCAATGGCCTACCTTTGATATCATTTTCTCGGTCACAACAGATAGTCTTGGGCATTCCTTATTAAAAAGAATAAAATAAATTCGCACGATGAATTCATCGCATATGAGGGAGTAAGACTTCTTATACATGTTTTCCCATAGCACGCTGAAGTAGACATGGACCGAGATCTCTCCAACATGCCAGCTCAGATTCATGCCGACGAAGATGTTTCTGGCGCACATGACATCGAGCAAGTATGAATCCAAATAGAAAGATGGTGTCTCTCCTTCCTTCGACACCTGGGCTTGCTGTACACAGTTGATCAATTGTTTAGAAATTATTTCTCCGCACTTGAAACCACTCTTGGATATCGCCACTGTATAAGCCAAAAGCATCCACACCTCTCAAAATATGGAGTAGTCCTTCTCTCCATATAATCGAAAAATGAGAGCCATCAAATAGATGTATATCTCCCTTATGTTGGCCGTCCCTTACCAACCAATGCTTCAATTGGTGTACTTAATGTCCTCCCTCCACCATGAGGCCATCGCCCAAATGGTGTTGTGGCGTTCATAGAAATTCACCACGAAGTCTGTGTTTAGCCACTCCTCAGGGTCTCTAAGCTTTAGTATTTCTAAAATTCTACCGGTAGGAACACCCCGACACATCCACTATTGTCATCATTGATTACAAATTTCTGTGTGTTTGTGTGGTCGATGAGCCATTTCGGGACCTCTATGCAGGGAAAACAGGGGTTCTGCTCACCACAATGTGTAGATATGACCGTTAGATGTTGGGGACCACCTGGTCATCGAGCGCCCTTACTCCCAGATCACTGTGTGGGACATATTCTGGATACTCCTCCTAGATGTAATTGTTAAAGAGTTCTCCCCAATGTGGGAGTGCCATCTTGGACCCTGTGCTTGAAAACCTTCGACAGGTTAAAGAGTTTTCCCCAATGACAGGTTTCGGCCTCAAGGCGTATTCCAATTGTTTTTCAATCCCTGGCGAAGAGAATTCTCCTACCTATGGTTCTTTTAGCTTCGGATCCCTCGACGACCGCCTAGTGGTTGGATTTCTTGGCGACATTGTTCCTGCAACTTAAAATAAAATTTCAGAGACTGTGTAAAAACCAAAACCGGATAAAAACATAAAAATTATAGCCATGTAAAATTTACATACTTGGATACATACCTGTGAAGGTTGATAAAACCTGGTTATTTTGATACTCATGGGATCTCTGCAGCCTCCGAATTACTCGTCTTTCTCCTTCATATGCTCTGGAATTTGTTTGAGTGCATAATGATTTCGTTTACAACGGCTCAAGAGAATTTAAATATGGAGGCACTTACCATGTCGCATCAACGATTCAATTCGAGTTGTGAGTGAAATTTTAACAAATCTTCCGGCGAATCTCTATAACTTAAATTCATCGTGGGTTGATGGCGGAGCCACGGGTGGTGAAGTGGTATATCGGTGATTTTAAACGTCTGTTTTGATTGGCGCATGAGGTAGCAACTAATGCAGGAATTTGTATTAATTATCTCCTTAAATGCTCAAAATTCGATCGTATCTAATGCTGAAACATCCCATCGTGTCGCTCTCTCAATGGGTGGATTGGGAATCGGGGATGTGCTATGAATTTTTTCGTTGATGTCTTTCTACAAAAAGATCCGATGCCGATCAATTTCATCGTATAATGCTATCATGGAAAAGTTGACTTGGAGGTGTGACTCGGACCTAGGGAACCAATAATGACTCGGGAGAAAACTATACCGTAGGATCCTCCTACCGAGTAAAGACACATGGCGCTGAATATCGGTGACTTAATTATCATGTATTAATCGGACTCAGGACCTTCCTTAAGTTATTCATTCTAAAACAAACCTTATCTTGTCGATGCTGAAAAGTATCCAGGGTCGACGATCGACGATAAACCTATCAAGTGATTTATTCAGATTAGCTTCCTAAAAAAAGTCCCGATGCTGAAAATGCATCGTGGATCAGTGATCGAGAATAACCTTTAGCGCAGTCGGAATGTTTGTTGCGATCCTTTTAGTTTTTCCCCGATTTCGATAAGCATGTCGAGAATTGGCTATCAACGATATCCTTATGCAAGACTTGACACAAAACAAAAAATTCCTTTTACTGATGCCGATGGTGATTGGCGCTCGATGACTGAGGTTTCCTGAGTGGTTCTTTTCCTCCTTGGAATTCATTCCGATGCCAAATCTGAGCGCATTGGGTGAAGTGTTTTGGCTGTCGATTCTTTATTCAAGTGTTAAGGCCTTTTAAGTCATGGGGTTTCATAAGTTCAAGAAAACCTGAATAGGTGATGAGAGTCATGAGAATAAGCAAAGACAAAACATTTCTCAAAATGAAGTCAAATCAGATAGTGAAAAAGATCAAGTGGTACCCAAAAAAGAAAAAAAATTGACAGAGGATTTTTAGGGTGTTTTGAGTGCTCAACAAATGGTGACTTACTGGGCGAAAGAAGAATCTATGTTCCTACCTCAGGCTTAGGTGATGAAAAATATGATTAAGAACTTAACTGGTTTTTTATCAGAGCCTCTTTTATCCTTGCATTTGAAATTCTTTGGTTGGTGCATTTGGGCTTTCCTGTAGGGTTTTCAACCTGTATTCCACCTTCGTCTCCTATAATCTTGACTCATGCCCCCTTTGAAAAGAGTCGAGTAAAAAATTCACTGGCACTAGGCCCTTTAGTTACCCTTATTCACTTGCTACGGTGTTGCTCCGCTGCTAGCGAGCGTCCATTGCCCCAACAGAGTCACCCTGACGTCACAAACCTTGCTCCGTTTCCAACGAGCCTCCATAGCTCCGACGGAGTTATTTGCATATCCTCTCCTACTGTGCACTCATTTGATATATTTTATTTTATTTTGGTATAATTCCCTAAGGGAGTGGGAGAGGAGGACGTCTGTTATTCGCAAAATGAGATGGTTAAGGTGAAATTTTTCTAGCTCTATCTCTGAGGTACATTTAGTCCTTTTTAGCTTACCATCTTTCCCTTAAGGTTTTACCATACCACCAGGAAGAAACTGCATCACTTTTCCAAGGTTGTTCATCTACGCAGGTTAGATAGAGAACCCCTTAAAACAACCACAACTCCCCTAACACTTCTTGTGTTGTATTTGAGGGATGAGTCAGGAAAAAAGTTCGTCATACTGCATGAATTGAGGTCAACCACCATATTTCTAAACACAATCTTCAAAAGCGCATAAGTAGTATAGAAAAAAAAATGCATTCCGCAATCGACCTAGCTAAAGCAAAACATCGTGAAAATACAAACAAAAATATATAATTTTTTTTTAATGGAAATATTGTTTTAGGGCTTGCCATTCACCGGGAGAGCGTCAGGTTCCCCCCTTAGATTCTGCAACCGATACGTGCCTACCCCAATATTTTTTTCCACCTATAAAGGTCCAAGCCATAGATTCTGAAACTTAGAATGTTTTCCTTTCGACTCATTTGTTCTGTCCCATTTTAGGACTAAGTCTCCCACTTCAAAATTATTGTCTTTAGCATTATGCTTATCAAACCACCTTTTAACTGTCTGTTGATGAGATATGATCTTTTATTTTTCTTTCTCCCTTTCTTCTTCCAACATGAGGAGGGTATCAATTCTTTGTTGTATGATTAATGAGGGCTGTCCTCTAGAATCCTGAGCAAGTTGAAGAGATGGAAGATATAGTCTGTTCAGGATAATGACTTCTTATCCGTATACCAGAAAACATGGGTAATTTCCTATGGATTCCTTGGGTGTTACTCTATCATCCCATAAGGCATTATGGAGTGAATTGTGCCAATTCCTCTGGTTGTCTGCAACTGTTTTCTTTAATATCCTCACTAGGTTCTTATTGGTTGATTCTGCTACTTCGTTCCTCTGTGGATAATAGTTTGCAAAGTATCTAATTATGATTCCTTTGTCTAGAGAAAACTCTATTAATAGGGTGGAAGAAAAGTAAGCGACATTATAAAAAACAAGGACAGAAGGCATACCGAACCTTGTTGTTCTATGAATTGGATCACCACCTTTTTGTTTACATGAGTCAGAGGGATTTCCTCTTCCCATTTCATGAAATAATCTATGGCAGTTAGTATGTATCTATGTTGGTTTGAATAACTCGATGTAATTTCTCCTATGATATCTAACCCCCATTGCTCGAATGGCCTGGAGATGACCATAGGTTGGAGCGGGAAAACTGCTCTCTTTTCTCTCCCCATGCTTATTTGACATGTGTTACAGTTCCTAGCGTATGTGTGAGTGTCCTTGAACAGAGTTGGCTAATAATAGCCAGATCTCAGTATTTTATGAGCAGTGGTGTTTCCTACGAAATGTCCACCTGCAGGACCATCATGTAGATCCTTCAAAACTTTGTTTGCATCTTCACGTTCGAGACATATTAAAAGTACTCCATCATAATTAATACAGAAGAGCACCAAATTTATGAGGCGATATTGTGATGATTTTAACCTGAGGGCTCTCCTTTCCCTAGGATTTAGGTTTTCTGGGCAATTTCCATGATGAAAGAGATAAGTTAGTTTCTCATACCAAGACTCTTGCCCTGGGGAGACATATGAAGATTCACCACACCAAATCGCTAATTCATTCTCCCATCTAGGGTCTTCATTTACTTGGTCCTGGGCTTCAACTGCCAGTATGCATAATCCTTGTCCCTTAACCAATTTAGTAGGTTTTATATCTAGATCAAATTCTTGGACTACTGCCATCCATTTTTCTCTTCTTTCCCCCATATCTTGTTGAGTGAATAGGGATTATATTGTAGGGTGAGGCACGATGTCTTTGGTATGGTTCTTAAGGATGTAAGGTCTGAAGTGTTTCACTTCCTTGTATAATTCGTAAGCCTTCTTGTCTATAGAAGGGTAATTTAGTTCGACCCCTTGGAGATTAGTTCTCATAAATGATACTGGGGCCTCCTCATTGTCATCATCCTTCTGAGTCGGTACTGCAACTAACGATTGGTCGGAGGCAAAAGTATAGAGGAAGAAATCTTTGCTAAGATTGGGACTTCGCAACATACGGGCTCGAGATATTGTAGTCTTGATATCACTGGAAGCACATTTCCATTCATCACCCCACTTAAATTCAACATCTTTACAGATCATTTTTTTTAAGGGTTTGATCGTTTCAGCGAAATCGGGGCCGAATTTCCTCACAAAATTGATTTTCCCGAAGAATGATTGCATAGCCCTTTTGTTGTGGGGTAATGAAAGATGAGATATAGCCCTAATCCATTCTGGGTCTATGGAAATGTCTGCTTGAGATATAAAATGGCCTAACAACTTACCTTCCTCGACACCAAAAATAGTTTTCTTAGGGTTTAAGGATATACTGTATTTTCTACACCTTTCAAAAATCTGGGTCAAATGTTGGATGTGATATTCTCTATTCTTTAAATACATAGTCACGCCATCCAAATAGACTACTACACACTTGTTGATTATTCCTCGAAATGCTACGTCCATGGCCCTTTGGAAGGTTGCCCCTGCATTAATTAACCCAAAGGGCATGCATTTGTAAGCGAAGGTTCCCCACTTGCTTCGTAAGGTAGTCTTCAAACGATCTTTCTATGAAACTAAAACTTGGTTGTAACCTGAAAAACCATCCAATAGGGAGAAGATCTTTGAGCCAGACACGGTCTGCAAGAGTTTTTCCATTGGTGGGACTGGGTAGCTGTCCTTTTCTGAAGCTCTGTTGAGGTTCCTGAAATCTATACATAGGCAGATCTCCCTAGACTTTTTCCTCACATGAACCAAATTTTCTACCCATGTAGAGTGTCTGAGCTAGAAGATAATATTGGAATCTAGTAGTTTCTTTAACTCTTGACGCATGAGAGGCTATAGGGATGGGTGGTACTTCTGGAGCTTCTATTGGAAGGGTTTCACTTCAGGTTTTAATAGGATAGTGTGTTGAATGATACGAGTATCATAAGTTTTCAGATCTCGGTAGGACCAAGAAAAAACATCTTGATATTGTATGAAAATTTTGAGATAGGCCTTCCTTTCCTCTTTAGATACCGTCATGCCAAGATTTATATTCTTGGGGTTTTCCGGGGTTCCTAGATTTATAGTTTCGTGCATGGGACAAGAACTCCCCGTCTTTGTGTTCTTTGACCCTTTAAATCTTTCCCTTAGGTCAAAAAGGTTTTCTAAATTGGCTATTCCCTTCGATATCATGTGATACCTTGGTTGTCAGTCGGTTAATCTATCTGAGGATCGGTTTCTGTTAATTTCTCTTGGAATACTTCATTGTCAATAGCTAATTCTTTGAAATTATCATGATTGGTCAAAAAGTTTATGATATGTTCATCTCCTTCAAATACCTTCCAATTATAAATATTATTGGGCACCGATGGTTTGTAGAGTAGCTCCATAGTGAACCGGGAGGCTTCATAGTCTTCTAGAGGTAACAACCTTGAGGCAACAGTGACCAAAAAATCAACAAGAATGTTCTTTGTTCTGGGGATCTCTTTAATGTTGAAGGCTTCAAAATGCTCTATTAGCCCGTGCACTTCTTGTTGGTAATTCCTCAGGTGTGGAGATTTGCAATGTATAGTGTTCCTTACTTGTCTAACGATGATTTCAAAATCTTTGAAAACCTTCAATTCTTTAACATTTAAGTCTATGGATTTCTTTAGCCCTTGTACTAGAGCCTCATAATCGACGATGTTGTTTGTGCATTCGAATTCTAGTCTACAATAAAGGAACTATTGTTTACCTTTTGGATAAATGAGGATGCACCCTGCCCCTGACCCTTCTTGCGATTTAGATCCATCAAAGTATAAGGTCCAAATTGGTGAGAAAAATTTGTTAGTTTCCCTTTTCCTACCACTTTCCTCCTACTTGTTCAATGATTTCTAACGCAGGTCCTTGACAGAAGAGGGTTTCCTCTACTGTTGTCAGAAAGGTTTCTTGAAAAATCATTTCAGATATTTTATTATATGGGACATCAGATGAGAGGGGGGAGAAATTCCTGAAATCTGAGTCACATGAATAATTTCCTAGCACGGGGAAATCTTCCGATGAGGGTTCATTAAGGGTTTCTAAGTCGGTGACAGTATGTTTTAGATATCTTTCCCTATCGATCTTGAGCATATTCATGTGTCCCTTTAATGTCAGCCAAATGTGACCCCATTTTGTACTAAATTATCCATTTAACTTCTCAGACCAATATCGACTCAATAACAATCCATAAGCTTATGGGATATCTACTACAATGATGTCAATTACTTGCACAAATTTAGGGTGTGTCGCTATTCTGATCATTACATCTTTGAGCTCTCCCATAACCTTCACCTGATTTCTTTCTAGTTGTATAACATGTTTATCTCTTTTGAGAGGGATTGTGTTTAATTTTTTGAAAATAGACAATGGCATGACATTAGAGGATGCTCCCGAGTCAACCAAATAATTATGGAGGTTTCTATTGAAGACTTCAAATGTCAAAAGGAACGATGGGACAAAAGGTTTTCCCTTCTTATCTTCAGAACATGCGTTCACAATTGGTTTATTTCTTATATCCGTGCGACTTATATTTCCTCCTTGGTCAGTGCTTGTTGTATGATTTTCTACTGATTTCAATGCTTGTAACAAAAAGTCCTTTTGCTGAGGGATTATACATATGTCCATGACCGATATATTTGCTTTCAAATTTTTCAAGTATTCTACTATGTTGTAGTCTAGCTTGGGAGAGTATCATGTATGGATGTTTATAGGATTTCTTCAGGGTACAAAAAGTGCTTTCGAGTGATCAAGAGCTGGTTTTCCTCCCAAAGTTTGGGCAGTAGTAAGATCGTTTGAGATAGGTTGACCCCTACTTCATGTTTTCACAACCAATACTTCCACGGGTGGTTATTGAACCTCAAATAGGTCATTGAAAGGAATTGGTAGATTAGGGTCCCATATCAATATGGATGTTTCTTTTGGTGGATCAACTTCTTCCTGATCAACAATATTCATAACTAAGCCGCTTGATTGTTCGGTTTGGGAAACTTCATATAGAATCTAGTTGGCCATCAAATTCATGGCATGCATCCATTGTGGGCGGTCTCTTTCAGAGTGTTTATCTTCGTGATAAGTACATAAATATTCCGATGCTACATTTCCCAGATCGATGTTTAAGTTGGCTGGGGGAGGTTCAATCGCTTTGAACGGTGGATTTCTTTTGAAAAAAGGTTTATAGAGTCTCTGGCCTTGTTTTCCTTCCCCTGCACTTCTTTTCATGTCTATGATTTCATTTGACAACTTCTTGACCATGCGTTGTAGGTATTCTATGTCTCCACTTCCCTTTTCGGGACCTTGTTCTATTTGATTCCCTAGGGGTCTAGTCAACAATAGTCCTCTCTTGGGAGGAGTTTGAAATTCCTTCTTGACTAATGAGACCTGGACTTCTTTACATCCCTTCATTTGGAAATCTATCATTTTGGCTTCTTCAAAATTCTTAGCTAAGGTTTCTTTGGCAGCCCTCTTCACAAACATGGAAATAGAAGCTGGGAGAGCGTTAGCATATACTTTGATTTGCAACTCCCTAGTGGGTTTAGCTTCGGGTTGGAATTTGTTTAAGATAGTGGTGAATATTTGATTGAATTCTTTAACCTTCTCTTTTGAACTCATGGTGGCGTCGAACAATTCGACCATAAAATCTCCTGTAGTGGTTTCTTCTGTAAATTTATCTAGAAAATCCTTTTGAAACTTCGTCCAACTAGTTATGGATTCTACAGGTAAGTTAAAATACCACGTGGAGGCCGAATTCTTGAAAGTGTAGGGGAATATCCTGCATACTACATCTTCATGTTGGACATTAATCATTCTAATGGCTAGTATGAATTTTTTGATATGGTCTTCAGTAAATCCCGAGGTTTCAGGGTCAAATTTAGGGAGTGACTTTTTTGGATGTCGGGGAAGGTTATGTACTCGCCCAGGGATGGCCAAAGCTTCTCTGAACAACCAAGTTCGATTATTCTGAGGTGGGTTTCCCCTTTCTTCATTATGATCGTTGTTATCTTCCACGTCGTCCGATCCCAAAACTGAGTGTTCAGAGTTGAAACCTTCCTTGTTGGAAAAGTCGTTAGGCTCGGAGCAGTTACCGACCGATGTTTTGGGGATTAGATTGAGAGGATGTTTGATTTTGGTAAGGGTGAAATCTATCGGGTCTTCTACCGTGTGAAAGAAAACCTGGTCAGGGGTATCAACCACTGGTATTCTTGTTTTCTACGAGGAAGTAACGTGGCTAAGGGCAATGCTCTGATTTGTCGGGCGTAATCTCTTGTGATTCTTCTGAACTCGTTCAACTCTTCGCGAGGAAGAGCATAAGGTATCTCAAGGAATATATGTTCTTCCTCTTGTTGGGGTGATTTACTCATTTCGGGAGTACTCAATGTGTGTGGGCTGTCTTGAGAATGACTAGCCATGTATGTGGGTTGTTTTGAATATACAGTCTATCTAAAATATTGTGTTAAAACTATTTCCAACCATTCATTCTTCAGGACCTGCTTCTAGTGCCAATTCTGTTGAGGGGTCCTAAATCCATTTAAATCAACAATAGGAACCAAACCCACCACTAAGGCCCAATTAGACTCTTGAGAATTTAATGGTGGAATGGATCTCCAAATCTTGCGATCCGGCCAATTAATCGACGAGATTTACACTTTCTTGTGAAATGTCCTCCTTCAGTTCGAACATTCTATTTTTGTATTTTCTCTTATAGGTGGGACCGATACAAGATAAAAGCTGGTATAAACCAACTAGGTAACAAAGTGGGAAAGCTTAACTACTAGAGAAGGGTGAGCTTGGGTTAAACCACATGCTCAAACATGCAGACAATGATTCTTACACCTACAAAAATCCTAGTACTAATACATTAACTTGATGGTGTTCCAATTATTGACTAAGATACGATTATCAGGAGAAAACATAGATGCAATGAATGATAGCAAGAAAAATAGTTTCCTTAACTCTAATCATCAATCACATATTAACAAAACGATTTAATTTTCATCATTAAAGATAAGAACTATAAAAATATTAAATCAGATAACTTATCAACATATTCAGAGGCTCTTACTTGTTACAACATCCATTCATGAGATAAAATTGGAAATAATTCTTCTTCAGATCAAATCACCCACGCTTTTGATGAAAAACACAAACTTTTCTCTGGTCCTAAACAATACTTCTCTATTAAGGTAGCTCCGAAATAGTTCTTCACAAATCCAAAAATGAGGGTCTTCACAACAACCATCGACCCTTTTCTAACAGGTCGATCCTCTTATTTATAACATATTATTAACTAAAAATAACTATCAAAAGTGCAGCTAAGTAAAACAAAAACTCGCCACATGGAGATTTTATCTCTCAGTCTTCTAAGAGTCATCAATTGATCTCACTTGAGTGGATGACTTTGATCATACTCCGACCATTTGAAAAAGAGTTCCTCGCATGTGTTGGCGTACGAGAACCTATGTTGATCCATCGGGGCCGAAAGGATCTCCTTGATCTCCACTGCCCATGCCCGATATTTGACTACTTTAGCACTCAACTAATTTAGCACTGTCCAAGCCTTGATCGGGTGCTCCATGAACTGCTGCACTTGTCCTGGCACCATGTTCGCCACCTTTCTTATCTCCGTAGCCCACGATGAGTCTTGTTCGACATGTAATTTGACTATGTCGTGCAAGTCGACAAAGTCATCGGGTATGCCAAATTATGGAAGGCCGATGTCTCTCATCGCCTGGTTGATGTTGGTCCAACTCTTTTCTCACTCGGCTCACTTCTCTTGGATTTCCTGATGAGGTTCTTGGGCCATTATTACTTAGTATTCGACCAACTTCTTTATGCAGTCGATGCTGCTATCCCTTAAGACTTGAATACCTTGTTCTTCGGTGTCTCGACCCTTTTGAACCGCACTGATGTAATCAATTCTTTCCACATCTTGGTGGGAATTTTCGTACCACCTTTCCACATCTTTTCACGTCACTAGCACCATCAAGGAGTCTTCTTGGAAGTCGACTATCTGTGCAGTGAAAAGGTGCTGCTCATTTGTGAATTTACTGTAGGCATCTTGGAATTCGCTTCTCAAGAACACCATGGCATGTGTGGAGTCCTGATAGTATTTTTCCAAATGGCGCAGATGTTCCAACTCCTTTAGTGTAGTGGCCAAATCCTCTTCATATTTTATTTCTCTATCCAAGGTGGCATGTGTGATCGCCATCCCTGCGCCGATAAGCTCGGACATATTGGTATGATTGGTGCTGATCAATTTTTTCTCAGTGGTGATGAGGATGGAGCGATCCAGAGTAATCCTCCTCTTCTTGGTGATCCTATTTACAATAGATTTCCTCTTTCGGTCATAGGAGATAGCCTGTATATCAGAAACTTCATCCACTGGTTTGGGGATTTGTTGATATCCCCAGGTAAGAATATTTTCTAGGCTTCCGACTGTATATATCTGTTCAAGACTGGGTTCTTGGACCTCTTCTGTGTGTTTCTAAGGTTTGACCTTTGGTTGATGCTCATCGAGAGGTAGATTATCGGTTGAAATTGAAGCATCAGGGGTAGGCTCAATACTTACTTGATAATCGACTGTTGAGATGCCGATTTCTTGTTGTGGAACTGCTTCCTTTTGTTCTCCCGACCCTGGCTCATCCATCGGACTATCCATTCGGGTCTCTGGTACATCAAGTATCTTAGTGTCTGAGACACTTTTGACATTCTGGTCATTCTATGGAAGGCAATGAATTTGAGCATCGATAGCTGGGGGAGATGCCTTCTTGGGCTCCTTTTCCTTTGTGATCTGCACCGGAGTTACCAGGGACACCTCTTAACTTTCCTCATCATCATATATTGTTATCAAGTCGTGGAGGGGGTTTGGTGCACTTTCTCTCCCTGATGTTCTTACTATCTCTGGCTGAGATGAAACTCCCCCTGGTGATCTGGCCTGTGGCGCTGAAACTTCAGGGTTATCTGACCCGATGATTTCTTCAATTTGTATTGGCTCTAGACCACTTGGACCTATCTGGATTTCGACTAGGTTGTCAGGAAGGACCCTTGTTATTTCTACAAGTTTCGAGTTATCCTGCAGCTGATCGATTACTCTATGTGATTTTTCTATCATGAGAAATCCCTTTTCCTGTTCGTCTGGTGTCATAGGTAATCCCCTGTTCTGCACCAGAGCCACCAGGGAAACCTCAGTTGCCTCTAATGCTCTGATTTCTTCCCTGGATTTGAGGGCCTCTTGAGCCAACTTCTCTATTTTCATGGCCTGTTCATCCAGGCTCATGGCCTTGAACCTGGTCATTTTTGGGTCAACCATCCTTTGTACCGCTTCGTCCTAGTCTTGGGAATTTTCTATGAAGACTTTGTCTTCGAAATCATCGTGAGAATACAACCAATAAGATGACACTTGTGAAGCATGTTGCAAGACCAGGGCCTTTGGATCATGCTTGCAGAATCGAACCGTTGGGAATATGAACTCAAGTTGGGTCAACCCTTCCTATTTGTCTTGAGCAATGTCCTTAACCAAGTAGAACCCTAAATGGAAACCATGGGGTATGAAGGCCCGTTTCTTGTCCTTGACCAAGGTGGCATTGTAGCCTTGCAAGACGGTTTGATAACACATTTCTCCTACCACAAGTCGGTATGGGACATGAGATGGTAGGAGATGTGGTGCTCCGGTGGCCTCGAACACCCTGATGTAGGTGTCATGCTCGTCCAAGTAGAAGTGGCCTACCTTGGATATAATTTTCTTGGCCGTAAAAGATAGTCTTGGGCATTCCTTCTTAAAAAGAATAAAATAAATTCGTGTGATGAATTCATCACATATGAGGGAGTAAGACTTTTTATACCTATTTTCCCATAGCATGATGAAGTGGACGTGGACTGGGAGGTCTGCAACATGCCAGCTCAGATTCATTCCGGCGAAGATGTTTCTTGCAAACATGACATCGAGAAAGTATGAAGACATGTATAAAGATGGTGTCTCTCCTTCCTTCGATGCCTGGGCCTACTGCACACAGATGCTCATTTATTTATAAATTATTTCTCCCTAGTTGAAACCACTTTCGGAGATTGCCACTACGTAAGCCAAGGGAATCCATGCCTCTGAAAATCAGGACCAATCCTTCTCTCCATATAATCGATAGATGAGAGCCATCAAATAGATGTATGAATCCCTTAAGTTGGCCGTCTCGTACCATCCAGTGCTCTGGTTGGTGTACTTCTTGTCCTCCCTCCACCATGATTCCATCACCCGACTGGTGTTGTGGCGTTCGTAGAACTTCACCATGAAGTTTGTGTTTAGCCGCTCCTCAGGGTATCTAAGCTTTTAGTATTTATGAACTTCTACCGGTAGGAACACCCCGACACATCCACCATTTTTATCATTGATGAAACATTTCTGCATCTCTGTGTGGTCGATGAGCCATTTTAGGACCTCTTTGTAGGGGAAAACAGGGGTTCTACTCGCCACCATGTGTAGATATGACCGTTAGATGTTGGGGAACACCTGGTCATCGAGCACCCTTGCATCTAGATCACTGTGTGGGACATATTCTGGGCACTCCTTCCGACTGATCTTGTTAAAGAGTTCTCCCTAATGTGGGAACACCATATTGGACCCTGTGCTTGCCTCTGTATCACCAAAGGTCGGAGGCTAGATGAAAACCTTCTTCGTTGTTGTCTTAATGACAGGTTTCAGCCTTGGGGCATATTCCAATTGTTTTGTGATTCCTGGAGAAGAGCCTTCACCTACCTATGGTTCTTTAAGCTTCGGTGCCCTCGACGATCGTCTAGTGGTTGGATTTTTTGACGAAATTGTTCCTGCAACTTAAAATAAAATTCCAGAGACTGTGTAAAAACCAAAACCGGATTAAAACATATAAATTATAGCCATGTAAAATTTATATACTTGGATACATACTTGTGAAGGTTGCTAAAACCTGGTTATTTTGATACTCACGGGATCTCTGCAGCCTTCGAATTAATCGTCTTGCTCCTTTGGATGCTCTGGAATTTCCTCGCTCATAGAATGATTTTGTTTACAACGACTCAAGAGAATTTAAATAGGGAAGAACTTACTGTGTCGCATCAGCCATTTAATTTGGGTTGTGAGTGAAATTTTAACAAATCTGTCGTCGAATCTCTATAACTTAAATTCATCGTGGGTTGATGGCGGAGGCACTGGTGGTGATGTGGTCTATCAGTGATTTTAAATGGATGTGGAATAGGTGGGTGGCCACCGATATCCACCTGGATCAATGTATTTTTCTTTTCGCAACCTTAGACATATAGTCGAGTCTTATCTTGATGATCTAGCATCACACTCTCGCAAGAGATCTGATCATCCCACACACCTCCGACTAATATTCGAACGATGCTTCTACTATCAAATTCATTTGAATCCCAACAAGTGTAGTTTCTACGTGACGTCGAGTCGTCTCTTAGGTTTCATTGTTTCGACAACATGGATTATGGTCAATCCTCTTAAGGTTGAGGGGATAGCTCAGTTGCCTCCCCCATGCACAATACCCCAACTTCAAAGATTACAGGGGAAAGAGAACTTTCTTTGACGTTTTGTTGCCAACCACACCGAGATCACTAAAGGGTTCATACGTTTATTGAAAAAGGGAGTCCCTTTGTATTGGGACAAATCCGCTCAATGCTCTTTTGAAGCGTTGAAACGTGCCCTTACGTCTTCCCCTCTGATCCGACCTCCCAATTATAACAGAGATTTCTTGTTGTACTTGGCCGTTGCAGAGTTGACCATCGACATGTACTTGGTTCAAGAGGATGATATGCTCGAGGAGCATGTTATTTATTACTTGAGACAAGTCCTGGTTGGGTCGGAACTCAACTATACCCATATTGAGAAGCTTGCATTGGTAGCAGTGCATGTTGTCCAACGGTTTCGTCATTACATTCTTCTTCGCAAGACCACTGTCATTGCCATTGCGAATCCATTTCAATATGTGTTGACACGACAGGTCATTGGAAGAAACATCATTATATGGATTGTAATCCTCCAAGAATTTGACTTGGATTTTGTTTCCGCAAAATCCAAAAATTCGCTGGTCTTTGCTAAACTTATTTCAGAAATTTCGTTCGAGTCAAGTGATGTTACGTTCGAAGAATCACCCAATAAAGGAGATATTTTTCTGATCGCATCTTCAGACCCTTGGTATGTAGATATACTAGTCTATCTCTAGACCTTGAAGTGCCCTGCTTCTGCTTCCCGCGACGAGCGTCGATGAATTTGACATCAGGCATGAAACTATCTCATACTCGATGACACTTTGTATCGTCAAAGCGTATATTTCATTCTTCATTGGTGCCTTATACACGAGGAAGCATAAATTGTTCTTAATGACTACCACACTAGAGCATGTGGTGGTCATATGTCTAGGTTGGAAACAACCAAAAATATTCTACGAGCTGTTTAATTTTGGCCTATGTTAATCAAGGATTGTGTTGAGTCGGTCAAGAAGTGCCACCTGTGTCAAATATTCTATCGGAAGATAAGGGCACATCCCGCTCCCATGTTTCCCATCATCGTAGTTGTTCCCTTCACTAAGTGGGGGATTGATTTTACTACATGACACTCATATTTATCTAGGGGGCATCATTATATCATCATAGCGGTAGAATACTTCAAAAAGTGGGTCGAGGCTATGCCAGCGTTTAACAATGATGGAGAAACAACAACTCTCTTCATTTTTAACCATATTAATAGCAAGGTTCGACATCTTCGAGGAGATTGTCACTGACCATGGCAGTCACTTCCAAAACAAAATGATGTCTGAGTTAACATCAGATCTTGGGTTGAGGAAAGAACATTCATCACCCTACTACCCACAAGCGAATGGTTAGGTGGAAGCTGTGAATAAATACCTCAAGAATATTCTTCAATGAACGATCAATTCTGCCAAGTCAAATTGGCATTTGATGTTGTACTCATCATTATGGGCCTATTGAATGTATGTAAAGACTGCCACCAGTTTCTCACCTTTTCAACTCGTATACAAGCTAGAAGCAGTCTTGCCTATTGAGTGCCAGATCCCGTATTTAAAGTTGGCAGTAGAGTTTCTGCCAGACTCTTCACCACTTGAGGAACACCTATTATATCTCAAGCAAATCGATGAGAAACACTGTGATACATCCTTGACCAATGAGGCTCACAAGAAATGAGTCAAGTGTCAGTATGATCAGTCTGTTCATCCTCATATTTTCTCCGAAGGTGATGTTGTCCTGGTCTATGATCAAGACAAAGATCCCCTATGGGCAGGCAAGTTCAAACCCATGTGGTTCAGACCTTTCATCATGAAAGAGGTCTTAAAGAAGGGTTCTTATTGTCTGGTTGACTTTGAGGGAAATGCCTTGGTGGAGCCTAGAAATGGGCTCTACCTCAAGAAGTATTACTCTTAAGTTGGTCGTCTGGGTGACTTCTTGTACATATGTATAGTTCTTATATGGTTTTTTGTGTTTTGTTTTATTGACGTGTCATTATTTATGTCATGTTTTTTACTGTGGTAGATGTCAAGTGAATCAGAGGTGTTCTTTGTGTTCATGGACGACGCTATCTGAAACACTCAGAGGCTTGCTTCCGTAGATTGAGTGATTTTCACACCTGCAGGCTAGTTGCTATCTTCCAGAGGTATATGTGTAGGTGACGCCACAAACAATGCCGTCGAGTACAATGCAGTAATAGAGTTTCTTTGTGGTGCTTTGTCACATGGCATCTCTCACGTCCGGGTCTACTTAGATGCTCAGCTAGTTGTGTCCCAGCTAAATGGAGTTTACTGCGTTTATGGTCCTACTTTACATCGACATTTCCTTAGGGTACGTCTCTGAGAATGTTACTTTGATTACATTACATATATCCATATTCCTAGGAGATTAAATCAAATGACAGATACTCTAGCTAATCAAGTATTAGATTGGTATGTTTCACACACATAAAAAGAAGCACACACATACACAGGTACATAAATTGTAAAAAATGTGATCCATACGACATAAAGATGTATATATAAATATATATCCCAAAAAGTGTCAGAGTACATAGGTGGGCGCTAACACCTCAAAAAAAAAGGTCTAGTATACATCACAGGGCTTATGCCCTCAAACATATACAAAACATGCTCTTGGCACATAATAGTCTAGCCTATCTAAACTCGGGGCCTATTGTCCCTACCGTAGTGAACGCCGACGTTGGCCAAACACTAGAAAATCTAGACCCAAGTCCGTGGCACCCCCACTACATGAGGCTACATAGAAGGTGGGAGATCCTCGATCTCAGCCATAGGAACTATGTGAGTGAGCGTGTTGAGGTTCCACTCCACTCGTCTCAAAAATCTCTCAGCCTCTTCGACTGGAGGTCCCCTTGCAGCTGCTGGTCCGTTGGATGCTACTGGTCTTGCCTCTAGTCGAGGATGTCATCGAGTCCTCGTGAAGTCTGTTAGGAACACTGGTCCCACATATGTACATAACAGATACATCGATGTCAGTACTCTGATGTATATAAAAATGATATATATAAAATAAACTAAAAATTAAATAACTTTAAAAACATGTACCTAGATCTCCTCCCTCCTCTCCAGGAGGTATGGGCATGTCCGGATCTATGGAGAAGTTGATTACAACATAGGGGTAGTCCTCTATGGCTAGAATATCGTGTGCCCACTGGTTGAAAAATTTATCATCGAAGGCCTCTATGGTACTTCCTCCCCCTTGTCGTGGAAACAATGCTACCCATCTACATACTGCTAGGAAGGAGGCCACATGACCCCATACATTCTCTCTGGGACTCAGAATGGGCACCCTCTCGAAGAACAACGAGCATAGAATGGTTCCAAACCCAAAGTTCTTGTTGCTACACTCTTGAGACTCTATCAATTGCCTCTTCATGCAATTGAGCATGGTCATGCTCTGGTCATAAATATGTGCCTCCAGGCACTGAATTACACAATGCATGTTCCCCCAGGAAGCCTGGTGTAGGGCCATGGATCCAGTGATCCACCCAATAAGAAATAGGATCACCTTCAGTGACAAGTCGGTGATCTTGTTGATGGGAACTTGAGAGCCTACTTTCTCAGTGCTGGCCTCGCAATGCATCCTGATGTAGTATTCAATCTTGAAAGGCCCGGGGGGAAAAGTACACAGATTCATTGGTTCCCCTCTCCTCGAGAGGCTAGTCAAGAATTATATGTCCTCAGCCATTGGAGTCAATGAATTCCCCTCTATCATAAAATCCTATGCAGTTGGATGCCAGTAGTATACCAGGGTGTTCAATAACCTGGTTTGTGCCCTCATAAATGGGCACCGAAATAAATTCCACAATCCACATTGTTTCAATGCGGCAATGGAAACATGGTCCTCATCGACCAAGATATCAATATCCTCATGTTCCCTCTCCCTCCATTGGACGTACATCCCATTCCATGACAGTTCAAAGGGGAGTTAGCTCTTGTATTTTTATTTTTTCCATGCTTTTTAGGGTGTATGCAGGCAAACTATTTTTTGCCTGAGTACATAAATGGGCTTTCCTTGAAAAATCCGCGTACACGTAGGGCCACCCTTTTTTAGGAGAGCGCGCACCCCCACCCAAAAAAAATAATGCATAAAGGAAGAATGAAAATGCAGGAGGGATGAGTTTGTACTTACTTGGTCCGATGAGACTACATTTATGCTTTTCAAATTCGAAATTCAAAAGCAACATCCGACGAGACTACATTTATTCTTTTCAATTTTGTCTGGATTAACTGAGAAAAGTAACCTCCTGGAGTCTTCTTTAATCCCTTTTCAGACTCTTTAAACATGAAAATATTTTCGGGTGATCTTGTTTCCCTTCACGCTCTTCAAACTCAAATGTGAAGGCACGTCTGTCCGACGATAGTTTACCCCTTTTTTCGGTCCGAATGGTCAATTTTATGAATAAAGGTATACTCTAGGAAGTTCAGTTCTCTAGAAGAGTATTCTCAGGTATAGTTTTAACCCTTTTTTGGGCTCGAGGGACTAAATTTACGAAAAAGGAACATTCTCCTTCGTTTTGGTTTATCACCTTTTTCGGGCCTTGGAGATTACTTACGAAAAAGGAACCCCCACATAGTCCATAGTTAAGCTCTTTTCAGACTCCCTAAAATTGAAAATATCGTCGAGTGACCTTGTTCCTTCACACACATTAAATTGGTCCAGAAGAACATTTACTGGCATGAGTTTACCCCTTTTTCTGTCCAGTAGATTATAGAGGAAAAATGTACACCTCGGGAGATTCGTGTCGCCGGGAGAGTTCTCCTCAATAAATTTTATAATTTTTCAAGCTAAGGGGACTAAATCCAGAAAAAGGCTGTGAGTCCATAGTTAAGCTCTTTTCAGACTCCTTAAAATTGAAAATATTTCTGAGTGATCTTGTCTTTGTCACACTCGTTAAAATGGTTTTGAATAGATGTCTTTTCAGTGCTAGTTTACCTCTTTTTCAAACCGACTAGACTATTTTTGAAAAATGTACCCCTTGTAGTCTTGTTTTACGTTTTTTCAGACTCTCTAAACCTGAAAAAACTACCGAGCTTACCTTCTTTGGGCTCATTAAAAATTACATTGAAGGGGGTTTCATCGTGTATTATTAATCACATTTTCATTTCTACGTCTTTGGCCTAATGCAGGCTCCATGTTGCTCTCAACTAAAACTTAGAAGCATGCCTTATACGCAATCCTTGTATCACTTTGCCTTTGCGACCTGACACCTTGACCCATGGAGGAATTTTCCCAGAGTGTCCTTTTCCTGCACATGTCTACTTTCTCTGAGCATTAGTGTGTTCCTTGCACTTGGACCTAGTATGATTGCTTGTGACACTCATTCCTTCTTTGTAATGTAGAATTCTTTTGTTCTTTTTCAAAGCTCTTTAAAAAATTGGAAAAGACAAAAAAAATCAAAAAACCCAAAAAGAGGGGACTAGAAATATATATTCTTTTTTGGCAGCACAATGAGTCTCCCTTGTACAAATCACATCCTTCCATTTGTTTGTCAAGAATTGGGATCTAATATGACCTTAGGAAGCTGTTCTCGCTACATAGAGCTATTTCCTCCTCTGTTTGGTTACTCTTCCAAACACATGAAGAGTTTGTGTTGCCTCCTGCATCGTGAACTTATGTCAATGTCATGCTACATGAGTCTGATCATCTTTCATGATATTTTCCAAGGGAAGTTTCACCCAACCTGAGTCGACATTTCTACAGTTTGTCTCTTGACCTCATGACCCGACCATCCCGAAAGTCCAATCAAGTCCTTGTTCAAAATCAATGAAGTTCTTTTCCTGATCATCAAGATCCTCTTGTATTTTCCTAACCAGCCGTCGAAGAAATCTGGGTAGTGAATTCATACACTCGCATTGTACTCCTACCCGAGTTTTGAATATCTTGAATTTGTTTCTTGAGCTATGAAGACCTCATCTCTAGTCATTGGGTGATATTGGCTTCTTGAAGATAGATACTATACTTGTATATCTTTGATTTTGAGATGTAGACCCGTTGTGTATTGCTCGCGGCTACACTTTATATAGTTATATGACATGGACCTGTAGTGTATTTGATTGGAAGCCATGATTTATTTCATCCCGAGCATGGGTATGCCTGCCTTAGAGAGACAATTGTTATTTTTGCAGATGGCACCTTCCGAAATCTGGTCCCGAGCTCACTCGTTTCATACATTGGCGAAGATTTTGTAATGTGTTTCGGCCATCAGATGATATTATGACCTCACACATTAGGGGGCATATGTTATAACCCTAAATTTATCTACACATGCATACCTGGCCTTTGGCCCTCTTACTTGCATTTTTTTCCAAGCCACTACTGAGTTGCTCTTCTAAAAAAATATTTTTTTGAAGATGTATGCACCCTGCGCCATTAATTCCCATGTACATATGCTTGATGCACCACTAAATACCACATACATACACATGATGCACCATTACAACCCGCGTATACTTGCAAAAGTTGCAAAAAATAAAAAGTTGCAAGGAATTCGTTGAGATTACGGGCTATTGGGTAGTTTCCCAACTGATCCACCACCTATATCCCGTCACCCAACCTAATAACCATCCTTTTGTCATATAAAAGGAGGTGTTGGGGTGTCATTCCACATCTACACATAAGAACAATGAAACTCTGCATGTTTCACATCCTCTCACCCCAAGTAATTGCAACCCTTTTGTGAGAATTGCCTCAACATTCCCCAATTAGCCCTTCTTCCTCAATCAGAACCCATTCACTTCCCAAGAAGATATCAGAAGGTTTAGAGGAGAATCCATACATAGGTGACCTTGGAGCTTGGTGAAGAGGAGCCCGGACCAGGTTCGTGGAGTAGTAGCCGAATTTGGTTGTAAAGGTATAACCATTGAGTTATCAATAAAATAATTGCTTTTCCTGTCCCAAATCATGGTGTATTGAATGATTTTAATGGTTTATGTTTTGAAATTCTAACATCTAACCCTAATTTGTATATGAATAACATTCTTGTAGCTTTCTGTTTGTCTATATTTGAATGCAGGCCAACCGTGGGAGGAGGCGTGCAGTCAACAAATCTTTCAAGTGCAAGGGGATCATCACCGAACGCAGAGTAGAGGTATAGTTACCCGATCCCTCTCATATTTTCTTTTCTTGTATGAGTTTTGGTATGTTTGGGGTAGTTAGATAAGTAGTTGAATTTGAGATGGTTAACTGATCTTACTACATTCTAAACCCTGGTGTAGTCATAGGGGTTTTTCCCCCTCTAGCATATAGATAGTTTATACACCACTACTTGGACATTACATTTCCAATGGATGAACTTCTATGGAGAGAAATCGAGTATATATGGAGCCAATATTTTCAAAAATCCTTTTAATTCCTAAAGAAGAAGATGGCCGAAGTTCCAATACTAAAATTTCCTGATTGGTTGAGAAGGTTTCATGTACAGGTCGATGCCTCCAACATTTCTATCGGCTCGGTCCTAAAACAACCATATGATGACACAATCGATCATATAAACACATACACAAGTTGAAAACAAAGCAGAAAGAAACTATTCGACCATAGAAAGAGAATCTTTATCAATGATATTCTCTCTACAAATTTTTTGTCATTACTTACTTTCCAATCCATTCACATTTTTTACAGACCATCAAGCATTGAAATATTTGGTTAATAAACCAGTCCACCAAGGAAATATTTTCCATTGGATACTTTTATTTCATGATTTTGAGTTCGACATAATCATATGACCTGGAAAAAAGAATGTTTGACCTGACCACCTGTCACAACTTGAAACGGGAGAAGACCTGACAAACAAGGATGACAACCTCCCAGATGCACACTTATTTTGAGTCGAAAATGCTCCTAAGGATTTAGAATATATAGAAAACTTCTTAGAAGAAGGAAAGGCTCCGAAAGATCTCACGAAAAAAAAAAGAAAGTACTATCCTTAAAAGATGAACCTTTCACAATCATAAATGGGTATTTGTATAAAATGGGAACTGATAACGACCTAAGGAGATGCATTCCTAAACAAAAAAGGGAATATGTCATTAATGAGTCTCAAGTAGGACCAACTGGGGGTCACTTCGAGGTCAACATGATAACCAGGAAGATACTGCAAGAAAGCCTATGGTGCCCGAATCTAAATAAATAATGTCGGGATCAAGTTATAAAATGTGATAGTTGTCAAAGGCTTGGGCGACATATGTGGAAAAATGAAATTCCTCTAAGTTCAGTAAATCCTAATCGAGCATTTGAAATCTAGGCCACCGAATTTGTTGGGCCTTTTCCACAGAGGGAAAGAAGAACCGATGCTAAGTATATCATCACTATTGTATAATATATGACTAAGTGGGTAGACGTTGAGCCGATTGAATCATGTACCAAAGAGGTCAAAACACAATTCATCTACAAGAATATAATCACAAGGTTCGACTGTACTCTTACACTAATTAGTGACCAGGGCACACACTTTTTGAATGAAACAGTTAAAATCCTTCTAGATAAATTTTTGATCGACCATAGATGAACGATATCCTATCACCCACAAGAAAATGGGGCGGTTGAATATTTTAACAAAACGTTACATAAAGCACTCACAAATATTTGCGGCATCAACAAATATGACTAGGGAAATAAGATTCCTATAGTTCTATGGGAATATAGATCAACATATAAATGATCGACATTTCAGACTCCATTCAATCTTGTTTATGGAGAAGAAGTTTTTATTCCCTTTCACTTCTGGACCAAATTCGACAGGGTTGCAGCTGTAGAAAAATTTGAAAACAATAAAAGTATGAAAAAATGATTGTACCAATTCAACAAGATGGAAGAAGGAATACTAATCACAATGCATCATAAAGAGGTCCAAAAGAAACAACAGAGCATGGAATGAATGAAATATAAATAAGGACATAAAAATGGAGACTTAGTTTTGTTGTATGATAGTCGTATAAAAGGTAAACCAAAAAATTTAGAGACAACATGGCTTGGGCCTTATGTTGTCGAAGATATTTGATCTACCAGAGAGGTCTAAATCCGAAGAATGTTGGGGAACCCATTAAAAAAATTAATTAATGGTGCCCATCTAAACAAATATTACCATTGAAAGATAAAAACCTTGTTGGAAAAATCTAGCAGGGAAATGCCAATAGGGACAAAAATCCGACATTCTGGTCAGAATCGGGACAATATAGACTAATCATATACTTACGAAAATAAACCATACTTAGTTTTAAAAAAAAAATTCGATTATAAAAATTCTGGTATAAGAAACCGTATTTTTTTTTTAAGTATTAAAGATCCATCAAGGCATCAAAGAGAAAGCAACAAAGAATGACAATGGAGAGTGGAAGAAGCCCCTAGTCAAGCCCGAGACAAAGCATATGAAGACATGACCGACATACCACTCCATCACCTCACCTAAGGAAAATACTTATGAAAATACAATCAAGTGATCAGGATAGATCGACATCAAGTGAGTGTGGATCAAGAGACCGGAGGGAACGTCGATATCATATAGATAGAGTGAGGCATAACAAAATGGACGAGTGCACAATTCACCAAGAACATTGACTAATTCGCACCAACAACAAAAACTTGATGATTTAAGAAAAATGGTCGGCCGACCCATGTATGACCACACATTAATAGAGGATACCTCATCGGTCGAGTTTAGGAAAATACCGACCATGGAAACGTCGATGCCAACAAATAAGGTGCATTTAAATTGTGTCAGGGAAGGACCTAAGATAATAATGAAAACATTAATGACGAACACGATGAGGATGTTTGCTATGTAGCTGCCAATGTAACAATTAGTCACCTTGACATGTGTGAGAAATCAATTTGAAAGTACCATGAGTATTCCCTAACGGGGCCCACACGAGTTCCAGTTCAACACTGACCTAAATGTCCACTCGCACGATGTTCTATAACTCTTCAATAATCATGATTTCAGATCACACAAAAGTGAATCATCCATTTGGAAAAACCAATATCTATTCACAAGACAACAAGGATTTGTAATTGTAAAACAAAGAAGTGACACTCATATCAACGTGAGTTGATTTGGTCATAAAGGATAACGACCATCACCAATTATGCACTTATATATCTTAGGAGATTGAGTCGCGTATGCCATATTCTTATATCACTCATATTACCTTCAATATCATGAATCCAAACCCTATATAAAAGAGCTCAAGAAAAGATAAAAACCACTTTTCAAAGAGTTAAGTTTTAAAACATAGAACATGGGGTTGAATAATTTAGCAGACGTTGACCCCCCAGAACCAGACCTTCAGAAATCAAAAGTGGATCAACCATCTTGGTCTTAGATGTCAGAAGAAGAAATTCACCACCTCATAAAGGCACAAATGCTCCTATGTGGTTTCAACCGATCAACTCTTAGAGGAAGAAAAACATTCAAGAATCATCCCAACGAATGGTGAGGGAATCCAGATTCCAGTTCAGGTTACTTGAATATAGCATGAAAAGAAAATGTCAAAATATTGTTTCAATTAATACTTTTGTGTGAGAAGAAATGTCGGTGGACTGAAAACTAGGGATGCTACCAAAATAGGGCCTTCAGTCAATTCAGAAGAGAGACTAAGTGAATGGACCGCTTACAAGCAGACACCATATTCAACCCAAAAAACATAGAAATGAGACCAACACATCAGTTCCATAGAAAATAAGACACAATCGACTCGACTAATGTCAAAAATCCAAGTGTAGAAGAACGATTGGATACAACACCTTAAGTCGGTCAAACACATGAAAATTTTGTCTCCTCCTATTTCAATTTTTCTTCCTCTCTTCGTCTTCTACTTCTCAATATTGTAATCAAGATTTGTAAAGTTAATTTTGTATACTCCCCCCTTGCTCGAGACAATCAAGGAATTGAGGTGGGGAGAGATGTTGTAAGGGCTAGTCGACTTTGCCGATTAGACCCACTAGTCGACTAAGAGATAGTTGTTTGACTGTTGTAGTCGAAAATGTAAGTCAGTTGAAGTATATGCTAACTGATCAAACCAGGCTGTTAAGTAGTTACAACTACCTAGTAACTAGACATATAGGAATATAAATAGACAAGCACATCGAGACTCTGATATCTCTATGCGAGATATTGTATACATTGTACTTCATTTCTATATTCTTTAACAAATACATATCTTTGGGCTCTCACTACTTGTGTATGTCTTTGTCTATATCTATGTGTGTGTATCTTCTATGCTACTTATGTAATGACTACTGATAACTCTCCCTACTTTCCCCTAGATTACAACTCTCTCTCTAAGAATTATGTTAGTTTTGAATGTATTTTCACAAGGGATGACCAAACAAAGACCATGGACCCATTTGAGGAAACGTCCATTAGGAAAGTTTAAAAGACACAAAAAATAAACATTAGGGCATCTGATGCCTCAAAATACATAAATCTTGGTACAAGTTGTAACACTGGAGAGATTGAACAATACACTCTTATTTTCAAAGAGTTTCAAGACATTTTTACTTGGAGTTATGATGATTCTAAGGAATATGAAAAATCTATATTTCAACATGTTATACCACTCAAAGAGGGATCAAAACCTTTTAAGAAAAAATTAAGAATGATAAATCCAAAATTGAAGCCCTTAGTGAAAATGGAGTAAGAAAAATTGAAAAAATATGGTACAAATTTTCTAATCAGACACTCAGAATGGATTTCAAATCCTGTAGTAGTCAGAAAAAAGAATGGAGAGATTTTTCTTTGTGTGTATTTTCGAGATCTCAATTGAGAAAGTGATATGAAATTACTGACTTGATTTGCAAATATTATAACATGAATTGACTTAGCTCAACTTTTAAATCACATAATGAACAATTGAAAGGATGAATTTAAGAAATGAACAACATAAAATAAAGAGACAAGAAACAACAAGGTTGTTAATAGAGTTCACCCATCTTGGTCTACATCTCTGGGTATGCTTCCAATGAGTGACCGCTCCATCAAGATCTCAAATGCTTAATTACATCAATTTGGTTTCCAACCTACAACCAAATTTGTCTTCAGTTCTGCTACAACAGTAGTATCACTTCGGAAAACCACTTCCCACTCTTGGGTTGCCAAGAAATGGCCTCAAAATATCACTTCTTCAAATTACATAGGAAAAACATCCGTGTAATTACAAATTATTAGCCAATCCTTTCAAGTTGTATGACTATGGCCTAGTGGTAAAGGCACCTAGTTAAATAGTTGAAGACTGTGGGGATGAACCCCCATTTGTTGGTATTTTTCGGCATAGGAAAATATTTGAAGGTTAAATATAATATGATTTGTATGCCATTACAAGTAATAAGTTCAATGTGTTGGTTAAATTGTTGTAAATGTTAGGCGAAGGTTGTGATATCAAGAATGCAGACCATATACTTTTGGCTACCAAACAAAAAATAGACTTTAAATAATATTTCTTTCGCTTTGATTAAAATGAAAAATCGTTGGCCTAATGATAAAACACTGTATGGGTGTCAAATACGTTGGGGGTTTGATCCACCTTCCTGAAACTTCTGGGGTTGATAAGATCCTTTTGGTCAAATCGGGGTTACCATTTTGCGACCTCTGATTGGTCCACATGGCAGCCTCTGTAACCTATACATTATTCCTACCAAACCTTCTTCCATGTCAGTGCCACATCATTATACTATGTCAGTTCCACATCGACATCTGTACAACCCAATCAACATGCCACATCATCATCCATACAACCCAATCGACATGACATGTCAACATATGTATAGTCTAGTTAGTATGCCATGTAAGCAACCATACTTCCACCTATCCTATCTGTACGACCATGTGTCCTATATGTATCACCACATGTTAGTACCTGATGGTGCCACGTGTCCACCCTGTCACATTTTTTCTTATTTTTCCAAAACTTCAGAACACCATAACTTTATCATATGACGTTTGTTTGAGCTCATTGAAGGTGCGCTGGAAATATCTCATCAAGATATTTGACATGGATAAATTTTCATTAGCATTTGAGAACATAAATTTTTATTAGTCAAATATCCACCTAGATCAATCCTCTCCACTGAGAATTTTTGGACCATGAAGAGTTTTTATTTATAAAGTAAGTGAGGATACCATCTCCTTTGTCCAATATCCATCCATCGTGCTTTGATAGTAAACATTTGACTCATCAAAACAAGATATCCAAAAAGGATGAAAATTGTCATAACATTGTTGAAATAAACAATCGTTCTCTTACTTTCACAAACATTTGTATTCACTGTCGCAACTACTAACCATACACAACAAACTAGCAATAAAAATGAATACATAGTTTCTAATGAAAATGAATCAACAATATGCTTTCTCTTCTTAACATGAACATCATTAACCAATGGATGTATTTCACTCTCAACCATGGGTTGTAAGCTTGTATCCTTGGAGCTTGCATGTAGTGAAATATCATGTTATAATTCTTGTGAATCCTGAAACGCTTTATCATAATTAGTAACAAACTTAACTATTTCATTTCTATGTTTAGGATCACACTCTTCCTCATCTTTTACAAACATGAGTGATAAATTATTTCTTTCATTTACTAGCCTTTTCATTTGTCTTGTATTCACAAGAGACATGTCAGTCTTCATATGATGAGATGGTACAAGATATTCAATTCCATCCTTTGTAAAACAATATTTTTTTTCCTCCTTGTAGAATATATCCTTTTTTGTCATAAAAATAAGGGCTTCCCAAAACAATTCCACAAACATCAAGCAATATAATATCTAATTCTACCTCATCAAAGAACTTAGAGGTGATTGAAAATATTAGCTTAGATTGTTTGGTTACTTGTAGTTTAGCATTGTTACATATCCATAATAAAGGATATGTCTATATATGTGGCTTAGTTTCAAGTCCAAATATTTTAACAACCTCTTCAGAAATGAGATTTCCTTGTGAACCACTATAAAAAAGTGTATCAATATTTCTATGCTTTGAGATGATTCTGATATGAAACAACTCATTTTGTTTCCTTTCATCATGCTTAATATTATAAGATAAAACATGAGAAAAAGTGATAGAAAAGAAACATAAGATATACCTTGTATTCCCATGACTACGATCATGGCTTCATCATCCGAATTTGATCCCAGATCTTGTTGGATTATAGCTGTGGTATTCGTATTACCTTTCCAATTATGGAACCACTTTTGTTTTAGTTTTGGATGAAGTTTCCAACACTTCTCATCATCATGTCCTTCCTTCTTGCAATATGAACATGAAGGATTCTCCTCTTCCTTCTTCACTGCACTTGTCCATTTTAGTTTCTTTTTTCCTTTGTTCTTTCCTTCTTTTGAATGAAATGAATCCTCTGAGAAACTATCATGAACATTCCTTCCACTTGAATCAATATGAGTTTCTTGTACACAAACTTAATCAAAATTAGTCATATTAAACATGAGTGTAGTATGTCGAAGATAACTATGCAAACAAACAATATACTTGAGAAGAGTTTCTTGCGTATACAAAGGAATCCCAAAATTTAAATCTTTCTTCCTAAATTCTTGAGTATATTCATGTACACTTTGTCCTTTATTTTACCTTAATGTTTTCCAATCCATTATTTCTTGTTGAATGTATCGTAATGGACAAATGTTTTTCTTTAATGCAACAATAAACTCATACCAAGAAGAAATTATTTTATCAGGTCGAAGAAGATCTTCTTGAGGTCGAATCTCCCACCAGATCAAAGTTGTGCCTTCTAGTCAAAGAGTGGATAGTAGGATATTTTCATTGTCATCAACAATTTTCTGCATCTTGTAATGTACTTCAAGTTGCTTGATCCAATTATCCAACTTTTCTGCATTAAGTTCACCATTATAAATTCGCAAATCAAACTTAACATCAAGTTCTAATAAAGGAAAATTAGATGAAGTTTTCTTAGAATGCTTCTTGAAAGAAGAACTTCCAATTGAACTAGAATAAGAGGATGATGGGGACATGGGAGTCTTAGGAGGGTCACCACCACTTACTTCTCTTTAAAATTTTATAGATGGACCACCTTCCTTGGGATTCTTTTGTTCATGGTACAAATATTCCACCATAGATTTTATCATCATGAATGCTTCAAGGAAAGCTTCCTCATAACCAAAATGATTTCCTTCTTTTGGTGATGCCATTTATCATCTTTAGAATACACATCTAAATTAGCTTCTTCAAGTGATCGTTCACCATGCTTGAACTTGATCCTGGTTAACATTCACCCTTGCAAATCATGTCAAACCTTCTCTGATACCAAACTTGATATGAAATTACTGACTTGATTTGCAAATAATTGACTTATCAACTTTTAAAAGCACACAATGAACAATTGAAAAGATGAATTGAAGAAATGAATAACAAAAAGCAAAGAGAAAAGAAACAACAAGGTTGTTGACGGAGTTCACCCATCTTGGGTTACATCTCTAGTTCTGCTTCCAATGAGTGACCGCTCCAAAATGATGCAACCACCAACTTCCACTTCACAAAAACCTCTAACTATATAGAAATCAATGCAAGGGACACTTGGAGATTAAGCTCAAGAAACCCCCGAAGGGGAAATTATATTGAATCATCACTCCCATATCCCATTTGTGTACAAATGGTCCCTTATATAACTATAAGTGACCATAAAAATGATTTCATGATTAGATAATTAGTTCAAACGAATACACAACCATCTCCATAATTAAACCCTATGATATCTCGACAATATCTCCATGATTCTCTCAACAATATTCATCCCTACATATACTCATTTCTCTCCATCTCTCATTCCTACGTAGACTTTCTAGAATTTAGTCTACCTCATTAAAAACCATATAATTTATTCATTCAAACTTTAAAAGAATGAGTATTTGTTAAGTATGAGTTATTTATCATACTTCCCTTTACTCTCTTTCATTTGTCCTTTGAAGTGATTCCTTCATCTTCATTTCTACTCACATCTTCTGTATTTTTCGATCTTTGGTATTCTTCATTCTTCTTCCATGATCTTCTCATACCTACAATCATAAAGAATGCTTGTTGAAGTACATATAAAAGAGTATCCATCCACCATAATACATGGGTTTCCAACCGCTGTATCCTCCATTTCTCTAGAAAATGCTTTCTCGTACATGGTTCATCAACCATTCTTCCATCATGAATATGCATACATGTACATTTACCCCCTTGCATCACCATCATCACATCCTCATCTTGGGTTTTTGACATACCCGTAGTGATGATATTGATACTCCTGTATCAATTAATATGTCAAATTATTAATTACATCAATTTGGTGTCCAACCTATAACCAAACTTGTCTTCAATTATTCTACAGTAGTAGTGGCACTCCAAAAAACCACTTCCCACTCTCGGGATGCCAAGAAATGGCCTAAAAAACTCACTTCTTCAAATTACATAGGAAAAACATCTGTATAATTAAAAATTCTCAGCCAATCCTTTCAAGTTCTATGACTATGGCTTAGTGGTAAAAGCGCCTAGTTAAATAGTTAGACGTCGTGGGGTTGAACCTCCACCCGTTGGGATTTTTCGGCATATGAAAATATTCAAAGGTTAAATATAATGTCATTCATATGCCATTACAAGTAATAAGTTCAATGTGTTGGTTAAATTTTTGTAACTGTTGGGTAGAGGTCGCGGGGTCAAGCCTACAGACTGTCCACTTTTGACTACCAAACAAAAAATAGACTTCAAATAATATTTCTCCCACTTCAATTACAATGAACAAGCATTGGCCTAATAGTAAAACATTGTATTGGTGATGAATAGGTCGGGGGTTTGATCTAATTGCCTAAACCTTTCGAGGTTGATAAGACCCTTTTTATCAAATTGGGGCTACCACTTGGTGGCCTCTGATTGGTCCACATGGCGGTCCCTGTAACCTATAGAGTCATTCTTCCACACCTTCCACTACATCAGTGCCACATTAACCTGTTACATTTGTTCCACGTCAACATCTGTACAACCCAATCAACATGCAACATCAACATCCATACAATCTAGTCAACATTCCGCATCATCCATACTACCACTTGTCCTGTCTGTATGGCCACATGTCATGTTTGTACTTCCATGTGTCAGTCCTTGATGATTTCACATATCCTCCTTGTCACCTTTTTCCCTGTTTTTCCAAAACTTCAAAATGCCATAACTTTCTTATACGATGTCAATTTGATCCCATTAAAGTTGTGTTGGAAATATCTTGTCGAGATCTTCGACATGGAGACCTTTTCATCAAAATTTGAGAAAATCAATTTTTAGCTGTCAAAAGATCCACCTAGATCAACAAGTATAAAAAATAATTATCCACTCCCAAACATGGATATGTTGTTGTAGTAGGTTATTGGCTTCACATTGATGTCTATGCTTGATGACTTTTTTTGATATAATCACGTCCATGTGGCTGAATAAGACATACCTAAGACTACATTTGTTACACAATGGGGAACATATGCTTATGTCCATATGCCATGTGGACTAAAGAGTGCCGATGAAAATTTTCAAAGAGCAATGGATCATGCTTTTAATGATATAATTAAAATTTTTATGGTAGATTGTCAGGATGACTTGGCATTTCATTCAGAATTAAGATAAAGGAATTTCAAATATCTTAGACAAGTCTTTGAATGATGCAGGATGTATGACATATATTTGAATCCAAATAAGTGTTTGTCTGCTATATTAGAAGGAAATCACCTAGGTCATATTGTGAGTAAAGAAGGAATATGTATTGACCCCCAAAAAATTAGGGCAATAAATGACTTCAAACCTCCCACTTCTTGTAAAGGAGCACGATATTTATTTGGAAAGATAAATTTTGTACAAAGATTTGTTTCAGATTATGCCACGATTGTCAATCCAATAAATAAGTTACTAAATGAGGAACAAAAATTTGAATGGACATCATAAAGTCAAAAGGTTTTTTCAGAAATCAATCATGCAATCACTACCCCTCATGTTCTTGTTAGTCTTGATTTTGATAAAGATTTCATATTATGTTCATTTGCTTCAGAAGATACTATTGCCTCCATCCAAACTCAGAAAAATGAGAAAGGAGAAGAACTTATGATTTCTTTCATGATCAAAACCTTGCATGATTATGAACTAAATTAATCTATGATTGGAAAGAAATCCCTCTCTTTTGTCAAGGAAATATCTCATTTCAGGACCTACATTTTGTCAGCTCACATCGTTTCTTATGTTCCACACTCACCTGTGAAGATATTTCTTAATCAACAACTTAGAAAAGGTAGATGGGAAAATTGGTTGGATAAGCTTCAAGAATACGATTTAGAAATCGAGCCTCTAAAAGTTGTTAAGGGACAAGGACTATGCAAATTTGTGACTAGAATTGAAGTTGCAAATATTTCTTCTCCACATACAAGTGGCATCCTCATACATAATTAATCTCCAATAACATTTGAATGGTATAAGGACATAATATTTTATCTAAAGTCTGGTCAATTTCCTCTTGGAATGTATTCTAGAGAGAGGAGATATTTAAATATGAAAAATCAATATGTATTAGTTTTAGGAGTTATCTTTCAAAGAAACTTTGATGGAATTCTATTGAGATGTTTATATGATTTAAAGTCCAAAGAAATACTGCAAGACTTTCATAAGGGATTTTGTGGTGGACATTTTTCACCTGTTGTAACTACTCATAGAATCATTCGGGATGGTTATTATTGGCAAACCATGTCCAAATATTCTTATTCAATGATTAAAAGATGCCTCCCATGCAATAAATTTAAGGAAAGATGAAAATATCAACAATGCCACTAAAATATATATCAGTTGAAGAACCATTTTCACAATGGGGCTTGGATGTGATTGTCCCAATAAATCCAAAATATAGTAAAGGACATTCTTATATCATCATTGCTTTACTATTTTACAAAGTGGAAAGAAGTTGTGGCTTTGAGGAACGCAGACTCAGAACAATTGATCCTTTTCTTGAAGGAGAACATTCTATTCAGATTCGACATCCTAGAAAAATTCATAACGGACAATGGTTCAATTTTTATTGGGTCTAAATTTAATTTTTTTTGTAGAGAATATTGTACATCATGGAACAATCATCCAACTATTATCCTCAAGGAAATGGTTTGGTTGAATCAACTAACAAAATGTTGATTCATATTCTTAAGAAGATAATTGCAACATATCATACAAATTGGCATAAGAAGCTGATAAAGGCACTTTGGGAAATCCATCTTACTCCAAAAGACATCACTGGACATTCCCCAGATTCCTTGGTATATGGAAAATAAGTGAGGATGCCATTAAATTTGGAACTAAATGCCTTGGTCATTTCCATAAACAATAAAGTTACAAAAGAACTATCACCTCTACAGAAACGATAACATGAACTTCTAGAACTAGAACAAAGAGCACAAGCAATAATTACCATGAGCAAGAGACAAAACGTTGTTATAATATATTTTGACAAGAGAAATACTACAAGATATTTTCAGAAAGATCAACTGGTTCTGTTATGGAACAAAGAAAAGAAAAAACCATCTTTTCATACAAAGTTTAAAGCTCTTTGGATTGGTCCATACCAGATTGAAAATATTATTGATTTCAATTATTATTTGTTGAAAGACATGAAGGAGCAATTCAAGAGTTGTCTGTGAATGGGAAATACATTAATCACTTCTTTTGCTAATCCACAATTCTTAACCTGTACATATTCTTTGAAATCTTTACTCCTCTGTATATTCTTAGTCAATTTTGTTTCTTCTTTCCCCTTTCTTTTATCTCATGCTAAAATTTTCCGTCTGAATTCATTTTCCCAATGGAAAAGTCTCTCTGGATTCTCAAAAACTCACAGGGGGTCGCTGTCCCATACTTGGATTCGAATTTTGATATACTTTGTTGATCAAATTTATCATATAAATGTCCATCCATAGTCATTTTTCTTGTGTCTTGTATAACCTATACTTATGCATTTTTATTTTAAAATGCGGGTTGCAGAGAAGGCTACCACCAAGTCCGTGAGTCTGCAAGTCCATACTTAGTTTATTTTCCACCCCTCCAAAAATACCAACACTTAGCCATTTTATATGTTTCATAAGTCTTGTTGCAGAAGGATAAGCTATCCCTCAAGCTAGAAATACTCAATCCCATAACCGGAAAACCTATAACACTAAAACATACCCTTCCTATTTTCACATCACTCACAATGCACTTTTTACCATTTTGATAATCGATTTTGTGAATGCGGATGTAGGGTCCTTCCTTTGTGTACATTTACTTTTCCCTTAATATGCAGCCCGACATCCCACATTTCCCCGTACTCCAAAACGATTCACCTATTTCTGCAGCACACAAAATCAACATTTTGGTACTTAGTATATTCCATGAATGTATATGTGTGAGTCCCTTCATATCTCTCCTTTTTTTTCTCCATACCCCACAATCCCACATCCCACATTTCTTGATTCACCATAAACCACTTTCTGTCCTGCATTTTACACTTCCATACTTAACCATTTTTCATACTCCCTGATACAATATCACCATTCCCAATGACATTTATTTCCCACCACCACATCATTAGCCACATGTATGAATTAAATACCGTTATTAAGTGGCGTGAATTTTGTAAATTCTTTGCCATAAATCTAAAATTAGACAATGAAATTGGAAACTTTGAAATAAGAGATACAACAATTGATAATCAGGGAAATACGTGGTATAATTAAGTAAGGAATTAAATGCCCTACTGTAAAGAAATTATATTGACAAAAACACCACCTAATCATAAAAAAACAGTCTTTGTAACACATGTCAAGTAAAAAGAAATAGTTATATTGTAGAAACATTGTCAACACTTTGGGATGGGAAGATCACTAGTCTTCGTGGTCGAAGGCATACAAGTGGTACTGAGCTCTCCCATCCGAAGAAAATAAATTGAACAAGATTTGGACCTTAGGTATTGCATTAGCTGGACACTGCAGCCATAGGGGTATGAGGTCAAAGGGAAGGAAAATTTGGTATGAAGGTTGAAGAAGAGCTTGTATGGCCTAAATCAAGCTCCATGGCAGTGGTATCTGAAGTTTAACAAGTTTATGACATAACAAGGTTATAGTATATGTCATTATGATCACTGTGTTTATTTTAAAAGGATGATAAATGGAAGCTATATTATCTTGCTATTGTATGTAGATGAAATTCTTGTTTCCGGGTTTAATATGCAGGATATAAATGTTCCCAAGAAGAAATTAGCCAATTCATTTGCACAACACCCATGTTTCCCCCAGCTTGTAATTAATCATTAATCATAATCACCATGCTATGGCATGAGAACAATGTAAATGTATTATTGTTTATATTTCCAATAACTGACTCTGGGGGTGAATCCTTGAAAGTATTGGCCATGATATCACTAGAAGAAAGAATGGGAAAACTATAGAGAGGGTTCATTATGTCGAATGACCCAAAATTTTCCATTTGATGAGAATAATAAACCTCCTCTGGTTCCCAAGGAGGAATTAGTCATTGAGGAAAGGACTAGTGGTTGAACCATCAACCACCCCATGAATGGAAGCATGGTCTATATGAATAAGTTCAACCCGAAGTACCACAGGGTCCTACAGACCCAGACTAACCTGAGTTTCTTTCTGACAGAAGGAACATGACAGGTGGAGAACCTTCCTGAAGGGGGGAGAAGACAGACAAAACAAGACACATGGGAAGAGACATAGAGGAGAACGGGAAGAGATTTCTAGTAGAGAACGAGTAGAATGCCAAGAGTTTGATGCTGAGGGAGCATCTGATAAACCTCGTCGAAGCCGTGACAGAGAAGAAAATCTCTAATATTTTGCAGAGACCAGGACCTGAGCAAAAGGCCATGAGCTTGATGTTGAGGAAGCATCTGATAAACCTTGCAAAAGCTGTGAAAGAGAAAGGATCTGTGAGAATTTGCATAAATTCCCTAGTGATATCATGGCATGGCACGTGGGTTACCAGAGTGATAAGAATGACATCCTCAGAGCCTATGGTTGGGTGGAATGATGAACACCCATAGTTAGTTAGTTGGCTACAACCTGTAATAGATAAGTATTCTCATATCATGTGTAATTGAACTCTAATTGTAGATTAAAGTTGGATATCCTATGAATGTTTCAGGGATGTGCATGTTTTCTTAATGGTTATATTGTATCCCTTTAATTATTCCTGATTGTTTATTTAAGCAAGTAAGGAATTATCTGGCTTGTACATGTAAATGCTTGAGCCCTGTGGTGGCTAGAGTTAAAGTAAATGAACTGCGAGTTCGTCAACCTTGGGCATAGTTTCACGTGTGCATGTCGACACTCCGAGTCATTCTGAGTCTCCTGGAGGAAAGATTCTGTTAATATCAAGAGAGGTAGTGCATGTATGGATAGGCTCTCTGTGGGGCAGGCAGAGACCAATAACCTCTTAAGTTCTAGAGTTGATAAGTGAGTAGAAGAATGAGTCGTATGAAAATATTTTTGTAGGACTTTAAGGGGTAACAACCTATCTTACCCCATTCCTAAGAATCTTAGTAAACCTCTACTAAAGAGAGGAATGAGATATTTTATTGTTGATAGATGTTTTGTAAATTTGCATGGTATGTTGCTAATGTTTCCAAATAAAGAAAATGACTTCACTCTGCAATCGTATGTGTTGTTGTACATACATAAGATTGGGTTACCAAGGATACAATGAGCATGTTGAGAATATTACTCCAAACGAAAATTTTCTTCATAAATTCCTTGAGTAGAAGGATGTAGATTAAAATATAGTTGGGATTTCACCCAATGAGATTGAATCATGCTAGTCTTTGGCAAAGGAAGCCTATCATTTCTTTGGGAAATGATAGCTGATCCTATAGGAGTGGGATTATTCCGATGAGCACTAATAGAAAGACTTGTATGTGAATGGATGGAAGGGATCCGTGACAGTAATAATTACTGCTTTAATGAAGGGTTAAACCTTGTATAAGTGTATAACCCCTCACAATAAGAGGAATGAGTCTGGTGACCATTCTCTGAAAAGGGAGAGCATGCACAACTCTTGGGTCTTGAAGGGAACTGAGAAACAAATTTTGTTTCTGGGTACAAGAATTGATGGGAGGGTTTTTCTAATCAAGATGATAAATGGAACTGAAGAAATATAGAGTGTTTGAGTGAGAAATCACAACAGCCTCCCTTGCTTGGTGGATAGGAAACTAATCAGCTAGAATTCTTGTGCGAGGAGGAGAGTGGCCTCCATCCCTGAATGTTGCTGAACAAAAGGAAGAATTCTAGGTGTAATGGTTAAGACTGATTATGACCTAAAGATACTCTGGATTTCTGAACTAGAATAATTAGTAAGTAAAATAACTCGAAATGGCATTCGGGCTTTAAGGGAATAGTCCAAATGTTATTAGTCATTAAAACATTATTATAATTAAGGTAGTATGGTTGATTAAATGTTGATACTGAATGTGGTAAAGGAAGTGTTGGGGCACTTCTAGAAGCCCAATGGGTCAGATTGACATCCAGTGCTGGATGGTATCCATATAGATATAATTGGACCTTATTGAAGGGAATCTATAAAAGGATTTCCTTGATCGAAAGGTCTGTTGATCAAGACCAGTTGGAAGCTAGATTGTCTATTTTATCACCTTGGGCATGGTTATAATTACCCAGACTATAATTATGAGTGGGAAATTTTTTCATGAAAGTTGAGGCAAGAGTGTTTTCTTGCTAGTTGTTATTCCATAGAAAGGGAAACATAGTTATGACTATGTCTGTTAAACTTCCAGGTGGATACCTTGTGAATGACTGCAAGATCTCAACTGAGAGGGAAGCTCAGTGTTGAGTGTCCCTATGAGGCTTATCATAAGGATGGAAACAATATCCTTGGAGGAGGATCTGGAAGTATGATATGTCCATGTGCATGTATGACATGGAAAGGGGTGCAAGAAATGATATTGCATGATGAATGAAGGGTCTTTTGAAGCAGCCAGGTCACAGGAAACTGTGCCCGACCAACATCCAGAGGAACCAACTATTTCAGACCTTGGATCAGAAGCTCTTGGTCCACCTGAAACTCCAACCACTGATTGTTCGATGCCCATCATCGTACAAATTTATCCTTATGAGCGCCAGACAATGTCGCACACAGCAATGGAAACAAATGCTGCCACTTCTTCCGAGAATTCTCCTATTCCCACTATGGTTGTCACCACAGGGGGTGTTCCACCTACTAACCCACCGTTGCCAGTCCAAGTCATCATGGTCTCAACCGCCTCTACCTCGAGCAGTGGTCCGATCCCATCTTTGGCAATGATCACTGCTCCTTTCACACAATGTGCAACAGACCCTCTATTTTCATATGGGATGCCTAGCTTAGGTACAAGTCCTGTACTTTCCTACTCCACTTTACAGACTTTAGGTCTGGGGACAGGGAGCTCTAACGCTCCTCTACAAGGACCCATGAGGGGCACTTCAGCTCCCTTTAATTATTTCCCTTACGAAGGAGGTCATATACCTCCTTCGTCCCCTTCGCTCGACGGTGCCCACCAGCAATCCGCTGGGCCGAATGCACATCATAGTTCATTTGGAGTAGGGAGTCAAGGACCACCTTCTCATAATATGCCGGTAGGTTCGACACCATTTTCTTTGTTCAGTGCGTTTGGTAATAACGCTTTCTCGTCAGCTTCTTTCCTGACTGGGGGAAACCTAGGTTACATACAACCTAATCCTATGCAGGGTACTATTCTTGCACAGGGAGCACACCCAGGAACTTCTTCCACATCAGGACCTTGGAATTATTGGCAGGGATCAGTTCCCTCGTCAGGAATGCCGATCGAGGGAAACTCGTTTCACAACCAACGGAACCCCAGGCAAGGTGCAGTACCTATTCCCATGGCATCGGCATGGGGCAACCCTTCCCAAATTCCTCCGAATGTAATGCACGCCCAACCATCTACGCCCTATTTTGGGAATCAACCGATGATGTCTCCTCAAACGCAAAATCCATACACTGGTCATGGCCATGGTTTTTACTAGAACCCGGGCCAGCAACCCAACTTTTCCTGGCAACCTGGTGCCAGTCAAACTCCATGCCCCTTTTTCCAAGGTTATCACCAACAACCCAAACTACCTTTCCTGGAAACCTTGCATTTTCCAGACTTAACAAGGTTGTTGAATGACCCTATTTGTCACGATCCGCATTGCCCCCTATTCCGACAAAGTTACCTTCAGACATACCAAAGTTTGAAGCCAATCCTAACGAAGATCTAGGGGATCATGTGACTACTTTTCACCTTTGGTGCTCGCTTAATTCGTTGAAAGATGACTCCGTATAGTTGCGATTGATTCAATGTACTCTCATTGGGAGTGCTGCAAAATGGTACACTGAGCTTGACCACTCAATATACTCTTCCTTCGGTGAATTAGAAATGGGTTTCCTAAACCATTTCCAATTACCTGTGATTTACGACACTGGCACATAATTGCTGACAAATTTCGAACAGAAAAAAACGGACCATATCTCTGATCAGATCTGAGAATGGAGATGCTGAAAGAGTTTGATTAAGGTGCCAGTCCCACCAACATTCCTTCTTGAGTGGTTCCTTAAGTCTTTGGTCCCACAGTTATCCAAATATGTTGCAACGTCAAGAATGTTTTCCGAAGAAGATGCAATCATGAGAGCTCAACAACTTGAGCTAATCTATTCTTAGTCTGGTCTACTGTACGAGATCTTTCCATATGCGCCATGATCAATACTTGATAAAACTAGACAGAGAGCTAGACCACATGACGATGGTATTGTTGGTTCATCACAAACAAAGCCCGCTGAACAACTGACGAAACAATTGCAGCAATTATCTATCCATCATAAAGTGGCGAGCCAGATTACTGTTTCGGCTGCTCCCCCTACCCAAACGTCGGATGTACACAGTGTGAAATCAACAAATCCAAAGGCCACCCAACAGCCTGATGGAAAGAAGAAACAATGTAAGAAGGGTAAGGGGGATAAGAAACCAACTAATAATGCTGGCAGGGGCAACACCGAAAAAAGGAAGTCGAAGTATCTGTGTAATCTGTGTGTGGAAGACCACCCAAATCACTAGTGCCCTCGACTTGTAGAGGCCCAAACGTTATTGTCACAATAGTAGCCTGCTGTGTTAACAAACCCATTTCAACATGGCCAAAATCTAAATCAAGCCTCTACAAGCACGAAAGGGGGAATCCAAGGACCCCCTCCGTCTTCAAACAATCCTACATCCGCGAATGTGTATATGATGAAAGGTGATGCCTATATATCAACTAGAGCACATGATTACAACAAGCCAAGCACCTCTGAGAAAGGTAAAGAAGATGAAACCCCATCTCTTCCTCTCCAGATAGAGAAGACGTTGGGTGAAACCATGACACGCATTCCAAAAGGTGCATTTAATAAAGATTCTCACAACCCAAACGCAAGGGCTGCCCAGAACTACTCCATGGTGGAGGATTTGTCTCAAACCCCTTGTGCGATGTCTGCTTTGGAAGTCCTCCAAATATTCCCTTCCCAGAGGAAGGCTCTGTTAGCCGCTTTAGGATCCACCGAGACTTGTAATCTGGGTACAATCATGCTTGATACAACAGACTTAAAACTTCGTCTCCCTTACCACGTAGCATTCCAGATAGTAGTGTCTTACACCATGAAAACTTTCACTCAAAACATTTTCCGCACGGTGGTTGATGATGGTGCCTCAACATGTGTAATGTCTTTGGCATGTTGGAAGGCCATTGGCCAACCTACTTTGTCTCCATCACCTACTCTTATTAACGCTTTCGACGGTCATTCGTTCCGACCACATGGCATTATCCCCTCTTTTCCCGTGCACTTAGGAGGGAAAACCATGTGTGTCGAGGTTGAAGTGGTCGACACATCTCTCGATTACAATCTCTTATTAGGGAGGAGTTGGACCTATGCTATGCAAGCAGTAGTCGCTACAATTTTTCGGATCTTGTTGTTTCCACACGAGGGACGGATCATGACCATTGATCAGTTGTCTTTCTCCTATCCTGACCCTTCATTGGGGGCATATGCGGTACCAATGATTGATAACCCTCAACCTGGAATCGTCAACATAGGGGTTGGTTTGTGCCCACATTTGATGGGTACTTTCAATTACCCACCTCCTCAAGGTGATATTAAGTTCATATTTGACCACCATAAGTTTGAAATTTTCCAAGTTTTGTCATTTCGCACAACTTACTTTAACGATCCATGGATTATTCCTTCCCCATCGGCCACGGTGGAAGGGATAGGGCACCATGGTATGTCCATGCCCTTGTCCACAATAGAAGTGGTGTACTCTTTAGTCCAGCAAGCTTCCGTCGACCTCGATCCAACTCCCGAACAAGAGTTAGATCCGATTCTAGAGACTATTTGGGCTCAAGGTTCCCTCGCTGATACAGATTATTTAGATTTAGTCTTGCCCTTAGATGAAGAAATGATTGAAGTAATTACTAGTCTGGAAAAACCCTGGGATGATCTCCATCACAGATCTTACTTCCTCCCAGAGTTAAGCAGAATTGAAGCAGGGGAATTCACCTTGACTATGATTGGAGATAGGTCTTGTCCTATCAATCCTTTGGCTACACATGCTATTTATGCCAAGGGTAATATGGAAACCATCGTCGAAGCTATACCTATAAACATCTCCAGAACCCTTGGTGTCATGGAGAATGTTTTCGTTAGATATGATTACTCCCCCGAAGAGATTCAAATCTACACGGATTTATTTAAGGAATTCCGCGACGTTTTTGCTTGGTCTTACAAGGAAATGCCAAGCATCGATCCAAATTTTTTTGAACACGAAATCATGACTTATCCTGACGCTAAGCTAGTTTTGCAGAAGATTCTTCTAGTTAATCCTAATAAAGCAAAAACTATTAAGGTTGAAGTAGAGAAACTGCTCAAGGCATGTTTTATCTACCCTGTCCATTTGACCCAATGGGTGTCAAACCCTGTGCTGGTTAACAAAAAACAGGGTACAATTTGCGTATGTATGAACTTCCATGATTTGAACAAAGCCTGTCCAAAGGATAATTTCCCCACACCATTTATTGACCAGATAGTCGATGAATGTGCAAGTTGCGAGGCCTTTTCATGGATGGTTTTTCAGGATATAATCAGATACAAATCAAACCCGAAGACCAACACAAAACAACATTCATTTGTCCATGGGGTACATTCGCGTATCGTAAGATACCTTTTGGTCTGAAAAATGTTGGAGCTACCTTTCAGCCGACCATGTCTTTTTCTTTCCACGATCGTCGAGGCCTACCTAGATGATTTAACATCACGATCTCATAAGAGAACCGATCATCCCACACACCTCCGACTTATCTTTGAGCGATGTCACTACTTCCAGATTCGCTTGAATCCCAACAAATGCAGTTTTTGTGTGACATCATGCCATCTACTAGGTTTCATAGTTTCAACAATAGGGATCATGGTCGATCCTCTCAAGGTTGAGGCAATATTTCATTTGCTTCCCCCATGTACAGTCCTTCAACTTTAGAGTTGACAGGGAAAAATGAACTTTTTGCGACGTTTAATTGCAAATTACGCCAATATCACAAAGGGATTTATGCGTTTACTGAAGAAGGACGTTCCTTTTCATTGGGACGATTCTGCTCAACTCTCCTTCGAAGCGTTGAAACATGTCCTCACAACTGCCCCTCTACTTCGACCACCCAATTATAACAAAGATTTCTTATTATACTTGGCTGCAACAGAGTCAATCATCGACATGGTCTTAGTTCAGAAGGATGATTTTCTCTCAGAATATGTGATTTATTACCTGAGCCGAGGCCTGGTTGGACCGGAATTCAATTATTCTCATATCAAAAAACTTGCGTTGGCAGTAGTCCATGCTGTCCAACGGTTATGTCATTATATTTTGTTTCGCAAGACCACCGTCGTTACCGTTGTGAATCTGTTTCAATACGTGTTGACACGACGGGTAATCGGTGGAAAGATTAGTAGATGGATAGTTTTCCTCCAGGAATTTGAATTAGATTTCATTTCGGCGAAATCCAAAAGGTCACTGGTCTTTGCGGAACTCATCTCAGAACTTCGGGTCGAGTCAAGTGATATTATGCCCGAAGATTCGCCTATTCAAGGAAACATGTTTTTGATAGCATCTTCGGACCCCTGGTATGGAGATATACTTGTCTATCTCCAGACTTTGAAGTGCCTTGCATCGACTTCTCATGATGAGTGTCACCATATATGCCATTAGGCCAAGAACTATCTCGTACTCGAAGATACTCTATATCGTCGAGGTGTAGATTGCATCCTTCGTCGGTGCCTCACTCATGAAGAAGCGAAAATCGTGCTTAACGATTGCCATACTGGAGCATGTGGCGGTCATTTTTCTGGGTTGGCAACATCCCAAAATATTTTATGAGCCGGTTACTTCTAGCTGACACTAATCAAAGATTGTATTGTATCAATCAAGAAGTGCCACTCGTGTCAAATCTTCTCATGGAAGATGAGGTCACACCCTACTCCCATGTTTCCTGTCATCACCGTTGGCCCCTTCACCAAGTGGGGGATTGATTACACTATCTGCAACCCTCCTTCAGCAAGGGGGAATTGTTATATCATAGTAGCAGTAGACTACTTCACTAAGTGGGTCGAAGCTATGCCAATGTTCAAAGATGATGGCGAGACTTCCACCCTCTTTTTGTTTAACTAGATTATAGCACGGTTTGACGTCCTGAGAGTGATTGTCACTGACCATGGCAGTCACTTTCAGAACAAAATGATGACCGAGTTAACATCAAATATTGGGTTGAGGCAAGAACATTCATCACCCTACTACCCTCAAGTGAATGGTCAAGTGGAAGATGTCATTAAATCTCTTAAGACCATCCTACAACGAACGATCAATTCGGCCAAGTAAAATTCGCATTTGATGTTAGACTTGGCATTATGAGCCTTCCAAACGTTTGTTAAGACTGCAACTAGTTTCTCACCTTTTCAACTCATTTACGGGATAGAAATAGTCTTTCCCATAGAATGCGAGATCCCATCTTTAAAGTTGGCAGTACAGTTATTGCTAGACACTTCACCGCTTGAAGAGCGTTTATTATATCTCGAGCAACTCAATGATAAGTGTCGTCATGCGGCCTTAGCTAACGAATCTCACAAACAAAAAGTCAAGTGCCAGTATGATCGATCCGTTTGTCCTCTGATTTTATTGGAAGGCGACCTTTTCCTGGTCTATGACCAATATAAGGACCCCCTGGGAGCAGGCAAGTTCAAACCCATGTGGTTCAGACATTTCATCGTAAAATAGGTTCTAAAAAAGGGCACTTATTGTCTTCTAGATTTTGAGGGAAATTCTTTGGCAGAGCCTAGAAATGGGCTCTACCTCAAGAAGTATTACTCCTAGGTAGGTCACCTTGGGTAACTTTTTGTAACATATGTATAGTCTTTGTACTATTACTTTTTGGTTTCTTTTGGTTTTATGGACATGCCATTTTTTATGTTATATTTTTTCACTGTGGCAGATGTCAAGTGAATCAGAGGTATTCGTTGGATTCACAGACGACACTAGATGAAACACTCAGAGGCTTGCCTCCGCAGCTTGGGTAATTTTTATACCTCAGGGCCAGTTGCTATCTTCAGGAGGTATATGTTTAGGAGACACCACAAACAATGTCACGGAATATAGCATAGTTATTGAGTTGCTTCGTGAAGCTTTGTCACTTGGTATCTCTCACCTCCAGGTCTATTTAGATGCTCAGTTGGTAGTGTCTCAGTTAAATAGTGTCTACCATGTTCATGATCCTACTTTACACTGACAGTTCCTTAGGGTACGTCTCTTAGAACGAATCTTTGATTATATTACATATTTTCATCTTCCTAGGAGATTAAATCAAGTCACAGATACTCTAGCTAATAAAAGTTTAGATTGGAATCTCACACACATATAAGAAAGACACACACATGAACATGTAAATACATTTTTAATGCAAATGTAATCCATAAGACATAAAAAGACATAAAAATCCATATATAATATCAAAAATATCAGAGTACATGCATGGGCACAAGCGCCTCAAAAATACATGCAGTAACAAGTCATGGGACTTATGCCCTAAAAAATATACAAGTAGTGCCCTCGGCACGTGAAAATTCCAGCCTAACTAAGGACGGGGCCTGTTGGCCCTGTTGTAATGGTCAATGGCATTTGCCAAACGCCGAAAAAGTCAGACCCATGTCCGTGGTGTCCCCACTACATGAAGCTGCATAGACAATGACATATTCTTGATCTCTTCCATGGGGACTGTGCGAGTAAGCGAGGTAAAGTTTCTCTCTACTTGTCTCAAAACTCTCTTAGCCTCACCGGTTGGAGGTACTCCTTTTTCTTCTGGTCTCCCGGCTGCGACTGGGGCGGCCTCTAGTCGAGGATTTCGTCTATTCCTCGCATAGTCCATTGGTCACACTGGCCCCACATATGCACATAACATACACAGATCTGTCAGATACTCTGGTGTATAAAAAAATGATATATATAAAAAACAACATAAAGATTACATATATTAAAAATAAAATAAAAAATGAGGCCAACTTACCCATCTCTCCTCACTGCTCTCCGTGAGGTACCATTATCTCAAGATCTCTAGAGAAGTCAATCCTGGCATAGGGGTAGTCCTCTATGACCAGAATATGTCGCGCCCCTCTAAGCTTCCCCATTTTTCGAGCTATTCCATTATATTTCTCTTCTTCCCTAATCGTTGTGGTACTTATCACTTATAAGTCCTTTTTTTGGTCCCACCCACCCATTTTTCCTTATCCACACTTCCCCTCTCCAAATGGCCACCACTCATAAACGAGACCTACAAGCTTCCATCAATCAAATGACCTATGAAATTTCCTCTACCAATTCCTACCTTGCACAATTAGAAACCCATGTCGAGCACAAATTTGACACCATGGACGCCAAATTCATGAACCAATTTAACACCCTCCAGTCTGTTGTCAACCAGTTGTTGAACCACTCTTTGGGTCCTTCCTCCTCAGACCAACCCGATGCTGTTGAATCCTCTCATTATCTGCATCTTCAATCCAACTCCTTTTAGCATGACCCCTATCTTCCCCGTTTTGAGGTCAATAAATTTGATGGCTCTGATCCTATGGGTTGGGTCAGTCAAATGAAGAATTATTTTTCTCTTCATGGTATTACTGATGAATTGGCCAAAATTCGCTACATTTTCCTCTATCTAGATGTTGAATGATGGAAATGGTGAAAATGGCATAAAAATTCATGTCAAGGGTATATTTCCTGGACCCATTTTGTTGCTGAACTCTATGATCACTTTGACACCAATACCCACTATCTTAGTTGTTTGACCAAGTTGAAACAATGAGGCACAATGGAAGACTTTATATTGTATTTTGAGCATTTGGCATTTCGAACCGAGGGGATGTCATATGATTTCTTTCATGAATGTTTTATCAGTGGCCTAAAGGATGAAATCTGAGCCCAGGTTCTCATGGTATTCCCTTAAACTTGGTTATACTAAACGTGCTAAAGAAGCCCAACAAGTTATTTTTTCCCAGAACAAAAAACCCTCTTTTGTTCCTCGCCCTAGCCCCACTAATTCTAACCCCCCTGTCACCCCCCTCAAGGTCCATAAATTAACTAAGGATGAAATGGTTGAACACCAATTGAAGGGTCTTTTCTATAATTGTGATGAAAAATATTTTCTAGAGAACAAGTGTAAGGAACAAAATCATTTTATGGAAATTTCCAAAGATGTTCCTAAAGAAGATATGATAGTTCCAATTGTTCAAGAGCCATCCCTTCTCGATGCTACCTAGGAGCCCGCTGACCCACCTAAATTTGAACCACTCATTTCCCTGCATGCTCTCACTCATTTCTCTACTCCCCAAACCCTCAAGATCATTGGCTATATTAATAATATGAAGGTCATCATCCTGGTTGACAGTGGTAGCACCCACAATTTTATCCATCGTCGCATTTCCTAGGAAACCAATTGCTATATCCATGCTATCAATAAATTTCAAATCATGATAGCCAATGGTGGGTCCATGAAATGTGGTGGGATTTTTGAAAATTTACATGTTTATATTGGACATTACCACTTGAAATCTCACATGTTTTCCATCGAAATGGGAGGGTGTGACATTGTGCTAGGTGCTGAATGGTTACGCACTTTGGGTCCCATTATTTTGGATTTTAAGGAATTAACCATGCAATTCCAACAAGAGGGACAAAGGTATCGCTTCCAAGGTATCACAACTAGTACTCCTGAGATCATCAATTTCCATCACATGGAAAAAATACTCAAGAAAGGCCACTCTGGTATTATTGCTCAACTCCATTCTATTCACACGGTTGAGACACCCTCTAGGCATCCTAACCTCCAAGCTATTCTCTCCAAACACCAAGCTATTTTTTCCACTCCTCAGGGACTTCCGCCTTCTCGTGGTGTTCATGATCATTCCATACCCCTTTTTCTTGGCAGTCTTCCTCCCAATGTTCTCCCTTATCGTCATCCCTTTTCCCCAAAAAAAGAAATTGAGAAAATCGTGCAGGAATTGCTCCAAGCTGGTGTTATCCACCCCAATACCAACCCTTATTATTCTCTTGTGGGCATGGTACTTAAGAAAGAAGGTACTTGGTGCATGTGTCCTGACTTTCATTCCCTCAATAAACTAACCATCAAGGACAATTTTCCCATTCATGTCATTGATGATCTCTTGGATGAGTTGAGTGGTGCTCAATATTTCACCAAACTTGATCTATGTTCAGGATATCACCAGATCCATATGCAAGCCGCTAACATCCCCAATACTGCTTTTTGAACTCATGAGGGTCACTATGAGTTCTCGGTCATGCCATTTGGCCTATTTAGTGCCCCCTTCACCTTCCAAATCCTCATGAATCATGTCTTCTATCCTTTTATTCATCATTTTGTCTTATCTTTCTTTGATGATATTCTCATCTATAGTAAAACTTGGCAATCCCATATTTCCCATGTGGATCAAGTTCTTCATCTACTCTCTCAGCATCAAATTTTCCTCAAACACTCTAAATGTTCTTTATGCACCTCGAAAGTTGAATACTTGGGTCATATTGTTGGCAAGGGTCATGTCTGGGTGGACCCTAAGAAGATTGAATCCATGTAGGATTGGCCTCGCCCCAATACCATCAAAATCTTGCGTTGTTTTTTGGGTTTAACAGGATATTATCGTAAGATTGTTTAGAATTATGGAAAGATTACGACGCCTCTCACTTCTCTACTTAAAAATAATTCTTTCACTTGGACTCCTGCAACTGATTAGGCCTTTCAAGCATTGAAGGAGGCTATGTGCACTACTCCGGTCTTGGCCCTTCCTAATTTCACAAAGACCTTTGCCCTAGAATGTGATGCCTCTAGGAGAGGAATTGGAGCAGTCCTTATGCAAGATGGTAGACCTTTGGCCTTTACCAACAAACAATTGTCAGAACACCATTTGGGCCAATCAATTTATGAAAAATAAATGTTGGCTATTCTACATATAATAGATCTCCAACGCCTTTATCTCTCGGGACAACGCTTCCAAATTAAGACAGATCATCAAAGCCTCAAGTATTTTCTGGAGAAATGACCTTCCTCTCCAGAGAAACAACAATGGATAACTAAGATATTTGGATATCATTATGAGATCATTTACAATAAAGGAAAATAAAATGTGGTTTCTGACACTCTTTCTTGAAAATATGAAGATGAAGAGTCCCTTTTCTCCCTATCCTTCATTGTCCCAAATTGGATCCAAGTTGTTCATGAGGAATGGCTACAAGATCCTAAAATTTTTCACTTGATCCAACAGTTGCAAGACAATTCTCTAGTTTCCCCAGGGTACTCTTGGAAGAATGATGAGCTTCACTGATCCAGGTGGATATCGGTGGCCACCCACCTTCTCCGACTGGCCCAAAACATGTTTCTGGCAATTTTGGTAATTTACTATTTTTAGCAGTTTTAACTTCCGGGGCCATTTTGAGGCCCTAAACGATGTTTTTTTGGAAAAATGGGGAGCAACATGGATCGTAGATCCATGTTGCTCCGGCCAAAAGTTGTAGTTCTTAGATAGATCTTTCCAACGAGCTATCATACGCCTAAAACGAAGATCGTATGCAAAAGTTACGACCCCGGGAAGTTGATGCACCAACTTACCCAAACGGGGCCCACATGACTTTTGG
>JZKD02S1635524.1:211877-224305 GCA_000966675.3 Picea glauca | reverse complement strand
TTCAGCTTATTTCGTTATTTAATAGAAAACCAGTTTTACTGTATCTCTGTTATTTTTGTTAAGCACCTATTAATAATCTGTATTCATTTCGTTCTGCTCATAAAATCCGGATCATTCACTACAAAGGCCATTTGTATTTAAGTAAACAATCACAACTTAAATCCACGGTGCTTTCTGAGTTTCATACTACTCCCATAGCTGGGCACTCAGGATTTACCAAAATCTATGACAGGGTCAAACGTTCTTTTTTTCTGGGATGGTATGAAAAAGGACATTCACACTTTTGTGGACGAATGTGATGTTTGTCAATGTAACAAGGGATAAAAAATCAAATCCCTTGGCACACTTCAACCTCTTCCAATTCCACCCGCAATTTGGAGAGACATCTCTATAGATTTCATTGTGGGGTTAACTAAATGAGGCAATAATCCATTCATCATGGTGGTAGTTGATTGTCTTTCCAAGTATGCTCATTTATGTGCTCTACAACATCCATTTACTACATCCACTATGGCTCAAATTTTCATGGATCATGTCTTCAAGATTCATGGCATGCCTCATTCTATTGTTTCTGATCGAGAGCCTACTTTCACCAACAATTTTTTGCAAGAAATGTTCAAGCTATAGGGAACCCAATTGCATATCAGCAAAACCTATCATCCCCATACTGATGATCAAAATGAAGTTTTCAACAAGTGTTTGGAGACTTATTTGAGGTTTTTTTCCTCTGAAAGGAAAACACAATGGGATCAATGGTTACCATTAGCTGAATTGTGGTACAACACTTCTGACCATACTTCTACTTGCATGACTCCTTTTGAAGCAGTATATGGAAAAAATCCACCTTTCGTTCTCTCCTACATGACAGGTGTCTCAAAGGTTTAGGCGGTTGAACAAATGCTTACAGTTCGAGAGGATATTCTCTGTACCCTCAAAGAGAATTTGGTTATGGATCAGAATCGTATGAAGCAACAAGTTTATCAATGTCGTTCATAAAATCAATTTGTTGGAGGAGACCAGGTATTTCTTCGCCCACAACCTTATAAACAAACTTCACTCAAAGATGAACATTGTTAGAAACTGACGCCCAAATTTTATGGTCCTCATACAATTCTCAAGTGCGTGGGACAAGTGGCCTATCATTTAGCTTTGCCTAGTTCTTCCAAGCTCCATCCTGTTTTTCATGTCTCTTTCTTAAAGAAGGTGATTGGCACCAAGTGCCAAACTCAAACCAGCCTTCCCAAATTGGATGAAGAAGGATCCATCTAGTTGCATCCACAAGCTGTTTTGGACCAGCGTGAGTGTCGTCTTCATAAGTGCACCATCAAGGAATTCTCTGTTCAGTGGAAAGATACAACTCCAGCTCATGCCACCTGGGAGCCAACTAGCATTTTGAAGCAATTTCCTCATCTCAAGGCTTGAGGACAAGGATGATTTTAATGGGGAGGGCATATTAAGGACCTAACCTACCTAACCCCTCAAGTGCGTAGAATAGTATATTTTCATGTAAGAAAGGTCAATATTAATAAGGCCTAGAAATAAGGAGGAATAAGTCAATTGTAAGAATACCTAATAGAAGCTTCCGCTTCTTGAAGGATATTCCTCTAAATTATTCTTTTGGATAGACAGATTTAGTATAAATAAGAGTAGAGGGCATGAAAAGTCTTGTCTTGGATATTATTGTAATAGAGCACTGCTCTGCTGGAGGTTTCCCCCTCAAAGAGGTAAGTGAAAAATGATCTCAGTAATCAAAGTGCTCTTTCTGGTGTTATTCTAGTATTATTCTTGTATTATTTTGGTATTGTTCTATTTATATCATTGTTTCTCTGCCATTTCTAGCTAATTATTTTCATTCTGCATACTTTTTTATAACTGTAATACTACAACTATTAATGTTTCTCAATAACTTCAACAATAAAATCAATACATTTTACCCAAGTAGTTACACATTCATTTCATCAAAAATTAAATTAAAGTATTCTACTGAATTTAAGGACCCTCTTTAGAGAAGTATTAAGATACTAGACATAAGAATTTTATTCCTTACTAAAATCCTTATCATGTACAATGATTAATTATTCCTATTGCATCCCGATGATCATCCGGATTATAATTTTTTTTTTTCTATTAATTTAATCGCCATATTTAAGAATTAAATGCATTTAATCAAGATTTCTGTCAATTTTTCTAATACTATGTAATATCCCTAGTTCGAACCCCAACTGTAAATGTAAAAATGTACTTAAGCTGGTGAGTTTTTTAATATATTTTTGGCATGCGTCTTCCATGGTATAGTGTGCACATGTACTTCACAGTAAAATGATGAAATGGGTACATTCCAGGATACCACGCGCAACAAACTTAAGTGCACGCGATTTTGAGGCTAGGGAGCCTTTGTGTATATGTTGTGTTTTATAGGCTGGTGAGCCAATTATTATAATCTAGGAGGCTTATGTTTGGTATTAGGCCAAAGATGCTAGATGCTAAAGGACAATGAGCCTATTTTTGTATATGTCTTATCATTAATATAAAATACATTGCTGCGCGCAGACCGACCATGATAAAAGAGTATGGGGTTCTAAACTCCACTATTTAGGGAAATGGGGGGGCTAAAAGTTAAGGAAAAGAGGATAAGCTAGGGAACTTAAGCCAAAAAGGAATATTATATTAATATTCCTTAAAGTATAAAGTATGGATAATTATTTTATTCTAATTTCTACGGATGGGGACAAGTGGGCCAAAGTATCTCCCAACATGACAAGTGTAAAGTTGGGAACATGCATACATATAGTTTGGACTTAGTTCATTTTGGGGGAGATTCATCCATTCATGCACTCATTCAGTCAACCATTCCATGATCATTCACTCACTCAGTCAGTTGTCCTCCATACCTTCCTGTCACTGTACATGCACCTGTTTCCGTACTCATACCTATTTGTGTGCTTGGTTAGCTTGGGAGCTGGACTGAAGAAGCGGGTTGTCAGGCTCGTGGGACATTGATGAGGTGGGTTTTAAGGCCCGTGAGCAATCTCTCAAGTTGAAAGAATTGTTGGGAATTGATTTTCAAAGGTGCTAAAATGAAACTATAGGGCTCTGAGACTTCCTGTCCGACCTGTTGTTGAAGCCCAAAAAGGAAGTGAGGCAGCCAAAGGACTGTTGAGCAGAGAAAGGGCACACTTCCTGGGGTGGGACAAGCATATGGGTAATGAGAGACTGTAGGCTGTTAGTTTGAGTTGGAACCTGTGACAAAGTCTTTCCTGTTGTCTATGATACATCATCCTGGTTAGGAATACCTTTACCTGGGTGGAGTTTATTCCCAGCTCGGGGGTGACCCACTATTGAGAGTGATGAGCAGTGTGGTCTAAGGCTGGGAGGTTCATGGACGGTTTGCACGTAGTTGGTGGTATTCTTACCAAGATAAGTGTCAATTGTGTGTTCATTTATATGATGAATTATTATTTATGACTTATATTTATGGGCATCTCATGTCTATGCTGCATGTATATGCTTACTGTCATTTCTGTATGAATCTGTGCATTTACAAAATGTATTTGTCTGTTTATGTTTTATATATAAATTTCTAGAAGAGTTCTTTGTGTATATGTTTTAATTGCATGCAGTTCAAAAAATTTATGTGGCATAGCTCAGTTGGATGTTGGGCATGTTACAGTATGTTGAGCAACGAATGAAAGCAATTTCTGGAGTAGCATGGCCCGGCCTGAGTTGAAGTGAAATTTTATATAGGATTGATTTTGAAGTGGCCAAATATCAAGTTACAGAGCATCCATGGTAAAAATTAGAAGCAGTTGTACGGAATTGGGAAAAAGCCCCAATTTCTGTTGTTAAATTCATGGGAAAATTGATAAATTTGGCCAAGTGGTGAGATATTATTGATTTAATATCTGTTCTAGCAAATTCAGACCTAGAATTGGTCGAATTCGAAGTTACAGTGAAGCCATGAAAAATGGAGCGATATTAGTAATTAAAATTCTCAATTTGTGAATTGAGTTTGGGAAAAAATTCGTTCTAGAAATGTAAAACCACAACGATTTGTTGTTGCAGAGGTTGAAATGCTATTATCGAGGTGAAATTGAACTAATTTCATAGTTGCAGAATGACTACAGTAAAAATGGGGAAAAAATTAAGAAAAAGCCCCAATTTCTGCAACAGAATTCACGAGGAATTGATGCGTATAAAAATGAATGTGCGCAGGTGGGTGCACTAAAAATGCATGTTGCGCAGTGAAAATCTTGTGATATGTAAAATATCGGCGTATGGGCGTGCACGCTAAAATTTGGCAATGCGCGGAAAAATATTGGTGTGCTGGTATGCACACTAAAATTTGGTGTTGTGTGGAAAATTATTGGCGTGCGGGTATGCGTGCTAAAATTTGGCGCTATGCGGAAAAATATTGGCGTGCAGGTACGCGTGCTAAAATTGGCATTGCACGGAAAAATATGGACGTGCTGGTACACGTGCTATAATTTGGTTTTGCGTGGAAAAATATTGGCGTGAAGGTGCACGGGCTAAAATTTGGCGCTGCACAGGAAAATATTGGCATGCAGACTAAAATTTGGCGCTGCACGGAAAAATACTTGTGCGCGGTGTGCATACGCATAATAAGGTGCATGCAGTGTGCACACACATAATAATGGTGCGCATGGTGTGCGCTGTATTGGCAGAGCGCAGAAAATTTTTGTTGGTGCACGCATAATGTAGGTATATGTTGTCACACGACAATTTAGTTAATGGTGCACGCATAGTACTGGTGTGCGGTGGTGGCGTACTAAACTCTGGCATGGTGCAACGTGTAGAGTAAAATGTGCGTGGAATATTAGTGCGCGACACAAAAATGGCGTGCGACACAAAAAAATTGCGCACAATAGGTATTAGTGCAAGGACCCAAATTTTGCACGGTGGATATTGGCGCGTGACACAAAAGTAGTGCACGCCAGTTATTGGTGCGCCAGAGAAGTGATGCACAATGGTCATAAGTGTGCAGAGCATGAATTACCTTTTGGTCTTGCTACGCATGCTAAATATGGGTGTATAGGTTGAAATTTGTGCGCGCCAATTCGTTTGGGTGGTGAACAACAACAAGAAACCAATGAATTTCTGTGACATTTTATATTGTCTGAACGTCATCTTTTTGCAGCGCGTTTTTGAGGCCCTTAACTTCGTTTTTAGCTAGTCAAAAATCACAAGAGAAGAGTGTACCTTGGTACACTTTGTCTTTGCAGCTAAAATAAAGAGCCCATAGAGATCTTTCTAATGGTGTAAACCATTCGCCAAACAGAGCTTTTATGAGAAAGTTACAGGACAAATAATGGAGGGTAAAGTTTAAGACCCAACTAACTTTGAAGAGCCATAACTTTCTGCTCTAGAATCAGATTGAGGTGCATGAGTAGTCAATGGAAATATATTGAACCATAGAATATATTCCTGGAGCCGAATTGAATTTATGGGCATGTTAAAAATGTTTAATATGGCAAAGAAGGTACCTATATCTTTCCATACCAAAAACATGAGTTGGCCTAGAACTTCAATAGGATGTAACTAGTAGCCTAGAACCCAGACAAAGGTGAAACTTGGAAAGAGTGTCCATAATATGTATATGAAGAAACCCAACTGAGATGCTACAAAAAATTCAATGGAGTAGGTGAAAAAATGCATAATTACAATGCATAGTTGCGCCAAGTTGAAGTGTGAACTAAAACATTAATGAGAAATTTTCAAATAACCATAAATTTCTGCTAATGACTCAGAATTGAGCATGGGAGAAGGCGTTGGAAAGGTGTTGGACAGTAGAATATAAATATTCACCCAGAAAATTGATCTGGGCATTCAATTTTCTAGGAAATCAGAAGAAAGAGTTCTGATATATTATTGAACCAAAATTGTACATAATTTCATAAATTTGTTAAATTATTTAGCCTAACAAATTTTGTTGGCTGCACATTTTGCAGAGTTAATAAATTTTAGATATTAAGAGGTGAGAAGGTTGAAATTTAGTTAAATATAAGTAGAGGTACTCGTGGAAATATTTCTATGGCAAAAATCTTTCATAAGATTATCAAAATCCAAGACTACAAATGTTAAGGTATGGATCTTGGTGTAACCATAAAGTCTTGGGAAGCCACTACATGAAGTCCACTCATGTTAGTCAAGTATTCAATGGAATTTGGGAAAAGAAATAGATCATGTAGTGAATGAATTATTGAAATTACATTCACTCCCAAAGAAACCAATATACTGATTAAGCAATACATTGGAGTCATATCTATTATAAAGGGAATGGACAATCATAATGATAGTAATCAAATAAAGAAAGAGGCTTAATGCATATATGGATAATGAGTGCATCAATATGGCATAATGGAAGAAGAATTCATGAGGTAGATATAAAGCTAATGGGAATGCAGGAAAACACTCCAAGAGGGAAAGAAAGAATAATAGAGGATTGTTGATGCATTCCAAAGGTATTGAAGATAATTACACAATAGCATAGAGATGTCAAATCCAAGAAAGACTTAAAAGTGAATTGAATCTCTGTAGAGAGTTAGTAAAGAACAATGAAGAAGAAAATGGTTCTATGCATGGTTTTGAATGAAAAAGAGATGGTGCCTGAGAATAATCCATCTCAAGTGGCATAGAGCCATGAGTGACATTTCCAGGGGGTGGAAGTATCACTTGAAATTATGTTGGTAAATTAAAAGAAGTATTAAGTGCTTTTAATTAATTCTATGCAGCTAGAGAATGAGGCATATGTGCATCCCTACAGTATGATAAGATATTGGCTATACAAGGAAATTTTGAGGCTAGTTGGCAAGTAGTGGAGAAGGGTGGAAGAAAACTCAAATACTAAACTATCCAGTCTAGAAATAGTTGAAGTAGTTCAGTATGAAAAATAAATGGATGTTGAAGATCCAAAGTCTATAAGAAAACATGATTGGAATTGTAATTTGTCCAAGTATGAGTTGGGATAGATGGATCCAGGAAATAAATAAAAGTTGAAGGTTAATATCATTTTAGTATTTGGATGGAAAAGAAAAGGCATCCAAGAGTGATTTGGCTAGAAAGTGCTCAGATCAGAAATAATAATGCACAATGGTTACAATGAAGAGTACATGAATATTCAGGAATCCAGAAGAATGGAAGATTTATGGGATAAACAAGGAAACATGATACACGGAGAAAGAAGTTTATGCAATTACTGTAGAAACAAGCATTTTATGGCTTGTTGGGACAACCATAAAGTGAGAATGCTTGCATGTTTGCAAGTGTTGCTGATAATGTTGTTGCATAGGGAAGAAAACAACACAAAGATGGAATGTTGATTATAAGACTGATAAAGAGGCATGAGAACTTCTACTGTCATAAGCTAATTAGGTAGCATTATATTTGTTTAATGGCAACCATGCATGTAAGTATTTCTCTTTTGAAATTATGTTGCATAATTGCCAAAGGGAAATCTAGGTAAGCATTTCCCCAAATTGAATTTTATAATATGTTCTATGGTATTGTTTAAGTGCATTGACAAGATTAAGTTACCACTAGATGTGGTAAAGGCTAGAGGATTGTATAGTTATCAAAGATTTTAGCTTTTGAATGCACACAATGACATAGTAGAATGCCATGTTAATTTGGTTATGAGGCAATAAACAAAGAAAATAAAAGATAAGAACTTGTTATAGGAATAATGCTAGGAAAGCTAGTCATGTATGAGACCAAGACATGGTTGGATATGGCAATGTATGGTTATAGAAAGGTTATGTACCACACAAATACCCAATGAGCTTCCTACCTTTAAATAAAACTTGGACTGCAACCTTTTTGCTAACACTAATAAACACCATATAATTGTATTCTTGGTGTAGTGTTCGGGTTGAAAAGGAAGGCATCCAAGTAATTGTGAAGGCAATGAGAAGTGTGTGGAGATGTGTCAAGACATTGGCCAGATTTCCAATTTATGGATGGTGAGATACATGACTTAGATAAAGATCATTTTGAAAATCAATGCAAAGGTGCATTGACTAAATAAGCATTGAGAGTTTCACTCATGCCTAGTAAGTGGCATAGTTGCACTCATACATGATGAAATTTTATACTTAAATGCATTTTGTGAGTGCATGTATATACGTTTTTGCATGGAAATAAATATACTGATGGCTGAAATGTGGATAACTCATGAAGTTGAGAACATTTCAGGAGCTATTAAACATTACACCAAGAAAGTTGCAAGTCAAGTAGTCACATGAATAGTGACTACAAAAACTTTCCTGTTCAAAAAATTGAAGAAATGAACTTACTGTTATTAATTATGAACACAGATATGCATAAAATGATGAGTCATTCTATTTGGTTAAATTGTTTGGTAATTGTGATTGAATTTCTAGGTGAAGGCAATTCTAAGATCATTGCATAAAGTTTTGTACATGTTGCAATTGGATTATGATGTACATAAAATACTGGCAAGTTGTTGGATGTATGCAAGATGAAACATTGCAGGAAAAATGGTTTGAAGTTTGGTTCTTCTGGAAAACCACAAGGAAGGCTGCATTCCTAATATGGCAACAACTAAGATGAATTATGAAACAAAATTTTGTGTTTTGGGGAAAAGTTGAATTTCCTTTGAATTAAGTTTGAGTTCCTAAATGAATTCTTTTATGTTCTCTCATGATAATTGCATGTGTGTGATGCAGATGAGATGACATTGATTAAAGTTGGAATGTTGATTACAAAGAGTAGCTTTGGAGAAGATGCTGATTGGAGACACCAGATCTTACCCTGTGGATTCCCGGTGGATCTGGGTGTGTGTACACTTCTCCTTGGGTTTCCTTGGAGAAGGATGGAGCCCTAGAGGGATAAGTGTGAGGATAGGTTCCCCGGTATGAGGCCTGAAGGATACCTGGAGACCTATGAGGGCAGTTGGAACTCCTAGAGCCAAGACACTCTGAGACTTCCTGTCCAGCCTGTGTTGGAGCCCTAGAAGGGAATTTGAGAAGATGATGAACTGTTGGATAGTGAAGGTGCATACTACCTTGGGTTATACAAGCATGTGGGGAAGAGAGACCATTGGTTGGAGTGTTGTTGAGGTTTGGTACCTTGGCTTAGACCATGTTGATATTGATTGTGGGCCTTGGTTATCTTGGGAAGCGATTTCCCTGATGGAGTCATAGCCCCTGCTCAGGGGTGACACATTGTTGAGAGTTTATCAATAGTGATATCTAAGGCTTGGTGGAACGTCATGGATATACAACCAATCACTCCTTTCAACGAGGTTTAATTGAAACATGTAATAAGGAACAATGAGATAAATTATTTATGAAAGCATCTCTATGGAATAAAGCAATTGACTTCCAGTTGTAGTATGAGCACCATAATTGCTGCTGGAAAGTAGAGCACCAGATGGACAACAAGCTTCCAATAGCTAAAGCTTGGATATTTTAAAGAATTTTAATGGTACATGGTATATAATGAACTGAGGACAATGCATAAATAACGGGAGGGGATTGTAATATCCCTAGGCCGAACCCCAACTGTAAATGTAAAAATGTACTTAAGTTGGTGAGTTTTTTTTATATCTTCTTAGCATGCGTCTTCCATGGTATAGTGCGCACATGTACTGCGCAGTAAAATGATGAAATGGGCACATTCTAGGATACTGTGCACAACAAACTTAAGTGCGTGCGATTTTGAGGTCAGGGGGCCTTTGTGTATATGTTGTGTTTTATAGGTTGGTGAGCCAGTTATTAGAATCCATGAGGCTTATGTTTGGTATTAGGCCAAAGAGCCTAGATGCTAAAGGCCAGTGAGCCTATCTTTGTATATGTCTTACCATTAATATAAAATACATCGCTGCACATAAACCGACCACGATAAAAGAGTATGGGGGACTAAAATCCATTAGTTAGGGAAAGGGGGGGGGATAAAATTTAAGGAAAAGGGGCTAAGCTAGGGAGCTTAAGCCAAAAATGAATATTATATTAATAATCCTTAAAGTATAAAGTATGGATAATTATTTTATCCTAATTTCTAAGGATGGGGACAAGTGGGCCAAAGTAGCTCCCAACATGACAAATGTCAAGTTGGGAACATGCATACATATAGTTTGGAATTAGTTCATTGTTAGGGTCCTAACCCGCACATAGGTAGATCAATATATTCGGATGTAATAAAGGTCAATATTAATAAGACCTTTCAATAAAATAGAATAAGGCGAATGTAAGAAGACCTAATAGAAGCTTCCCCTTCTAGAAGGATCTTCCTCTAGATGCTTCTCTTGATAGACATATTTAGTATAAATAAGGGTCGAGTGTATGAAAACCCTAGCTTGGAGATTATTGTAACAGAGTGCTGCTCGACTGGAGGTTGCCCCCTCGAAGAGGCCCGTGAACATTGCTTTCTGAATCAAAGTGCTATTTCTATTGTTGTTCTTATATCATTACTGTGTTATTGTGGAGATTATGCTGGTTATATTACTATGATTCTGCCATTTCTAGCATTTTATTTTTGTTCTGCATATTTATTATATCTGGTATCTTGCAAGTGGTATCAGAGCACTTTCCTTGGCAGAAATTGTGGGAATATTTTTTCAGGGTAGAGACGTATTCCGACGTCTTTAAGCCACAAATATATGTCATTACGTGCATAAACCCGTGGTTGAGGGATTCATACATGCAAGAAATACAAGTGGTTCTTAAGTGCACATCTGTTGGCCACCCTTGTAACGCCTATTGGTAGCCCTTCGAGTGGTAGCGCATCAGAAAACACCTGTGTATGGATCGACCTAGATTTCCTGAAGCCCTCTTTAGATAAACCTATCGACCGTCGGACTGCTATAGTGTCACCGAGAACAACACTTGGGAAGATACTCTCTAGTACTTGGGTAGTCGGGTAGTACGACTAAGGGTATGGTCTATCCTCCTTAGTTAATGCCCTGAGATATTGGGCCGAGTACTATCGTTGGACCCTGCACGTATATCAGAGAGCTATAGCACAGGGCAAACCCTTGTCTGTAGAACCCTTGAATACCTAACCCTTGGGGGACATAAACATAAACAAATTAAAATAGACCAGATCTATTTCCGCACAATTGTGTTCAGGTTGCCAAGTAAATACACATTTCTTTTTGGTTAAGGATTTGGGGATTTCATCACTGCAATATTCTTTAGATCGAAGTAGTCTGGATTTTTTTTCACCATTATTTGAGACCTATTCCATTAGATTCATCTCTTCGCCCTTATTACATTCATCCATATCATTTTTCAGAAAATGTTTTGACCCCGCCCGCACCTTTTTAGTTCACCCATCCTCATGGCCCATACCCGTAGCCAATATCTGGAAACTCGCTTCAACACCTTGCAATCTGGTTTCCTTGAGACCCAAAAAGAAGTGAAACAACTTAGTGCTACGGTTGTCTCCATCGATTCATCCATCAATACAACCATGCAGTCCTCAATGGAGGAAGTCAAACAAGAACTGACCACCCAACTTGAATCTGTCTTTGCATCACTCTGCACCAAATTGAAGATCCCTACAGATGACCCTTTCTCTGAAGAACTTCCAAAGACCGAAGTCCAACATTCCTCCCATTCCCATACCTTTCAACCCCATCACTTTCAACGTGACCTACGCCTTCTGTGGGTGGATGTGACCAAATTTGATGGCTCGGACCCCACTCGTTGGGTAACCCAAATGGAACATTATTTCTCTTTATATGGCATCACATATGACTTGGCCAAACTCTGGTATGGTGTTCTCCATCTAGATCAAGAATGTTGGCAATGGAGAAAAAATTCTCGTCAAGGGTATATTGCTTGGACCCAATTTGTGACTGAGCTTTATGAACGCTTTGACATGGACACCAACCATTTGGGCCGTTTGACAAAGTTGAAACAATCCAGAACAATAGAAGACTTCATAGCTTCCTTTGAGCACCTGGATTTTCGAACATAGAGCATGACTGATGCTTTCTTTCGAGAGTGTTTTATCAGTGGTCTCAAGGAGGAGATTCGGGCCCATGTCCTCATGGATCGACGCTCGAGTTGGGTGGAGGCTACTAAAATAGCTAAAGAAGCACAACAGGTTGTATCCTCTCAAAACTGAAAACCCTCCTTTATCCCTCGCCCTAAACCCGTCACTCCCACTACTCCCTCTGCCCCATTAAAGATCCAAAAATTGACCAGGGATGAAATGGTTGAACGCCAACTCAAAAGTCTTTGTTATAATTGTGATGACAAATATTTCCTGAGCCACAAGTGTAAGGAACAAAAGATTTTTATGTCCATCTCTGAGGATATTTTGGAAGACAATGTTGAAACTCCCCTTGTGTCCGAGTCACCTGAAATCACTGACATAACCCCTCCCTCAGACCCTCCCGAAGTAGAACCCGTCATTTCCCTCAATGCTCTCACTGGCTTCTCCGC
>JZKD02S1635524.1:197613-211402 GCA_000966675.3 Picea glauca | reverse complement strand
AAGTTCTCCATCTACTCTCTCAGCACCAACTTTTCCTGAAACAATCTAAATGTGCTTTTGGTGCCTCAAAAGTAGAATACTTAGGTCATCTGGTTGGCAAGGATGGCGTCAGGGTGGATCCGAAAAAGATTGAAGCTATGCAAGACTGGCTGCACCCAAAGACTCTCAAAAGCTTGTGTGGATTTCTGGGCTTAACAGGGTATTATCACAAGTTAGGTTAAGAACTACGGAAAGATTGCAGCACCTCTCACTACTCTCCTAAAAAAGAACTCTTTCACTTGGACTCCAGCCGCTGCTCAATATTTTCAAACCTTGAAGACGACCATGTGCACCACTCCGGTTCTGGCCCTTCCTGATTTCACAAAGACCTTTGTGTTGGAATGTGATGCCTCAAGGAAAGGAATTAGTGTTGTCCTTATGCAAGAGGGTCAACCTTTGGCCTTCACCAAAAAGCAACTATCTGAAAGGAATCTGGGCAAACCCATTTATGAAAAGGAAATGTTGGCTATTCTGCATGCCGTTGATCTATGGCGCCCTTATCTATTGGGGCAACACTTCCAAATTAAGACCGACCATCAAAGCCTCAAGTACTTTCTGGAACAACACATTTCCTCCCCGGAGCAACAAAAATGGGTGACTAAGCTCTTTGGATATGATTATGAGATCATTTACAAGAAGGGCAAAGACAATGTAGTGGCGGATGCACTGTCCCAAAAATATGAAGAAGAAGGATCTCTTTTTTCTCTTTCCTTCATTATACCCGATTGGCTCCAAGCTGTGCACCAAGAATGGCTTCAAGATCCCAAAAGTTTTCATTTGATATAGAAATTGTAGACCAAGGTTCCGGCTCCCCCAGGGTACTCTTGGCTCTAGGATGAGCTTCGATACAAAGTGATGCAGACCCCCCTGCCTCAGCAGGTTCTATGCGACCTCCCGGTCTTAGGATCATTATGATTTCTCCTCCAATGAGCCGAAATAACTCTTCGATATCTTCCTCAGAAAACCCTTAACAAATTCGATCCACAGGTCCTTCCTTGAAAACCCCACCCGCACAAACATGCATTGGGCGTGAGATTTCACCTCCACATGGCCACCAAGAATTACCTTCCACACGGCCTCCCAGATATGACCGCAACCCTTTGCCAAAAAGGATTTTCGGGTTTCATGATTTCACAACTTCAGGTGTCGAGAGTTCTAGTTCTTCGATCTCTCGAATATCGAAATGTCGAAACACCGAAATCCCAGTCTTTCCAACTGTGTCTTCCATGATCACAGTCCTTCTTTCAGAACTTCAAGGTTTCCAATGCCGAAATGCTCCGATACCTTGTCTTCAGGATTTCGAAATGCCAAACCCCGGTATGATGAAATATGAAATCTTGAGATCGTAGTCCCACTCAACAATACGTCGCATTTCACGATTTCAGGAGTTTCACTATCAAGTTGCTCGACTCTTTGTCCTCGGGACTTCTGAAATCCTGAACCTCGGTATGCCAAAATCTAATCCTGTCTCGTGACTTGACAATAATCCTCCTGTGCTTTCGGGAATTCGTGTTTTAGAACTTTGTGAATCCTGGTGCAACAATTCCTTGTCCTCTTGTACTTCTGGTATCCGAAATATCGAAATACCGAAATCCTGAAACTTCGGTCCTCCTTCTCCTGAGAAATATCAACGGCTGTGAGCCTCCGTGATCTAAGGGATCAGATCCTTTTGGGATCTCAAGGATCAAGAGTTCCAAACTCTCACCTCTGCATCTTCCGCTAGCTGAAATACCTAAATGCCCTTTCGGGGTTTCCCTCGAGACCTCACCTGTACGCACCTCTTTGGGACTTGTGGATTTGTGATTTCATGAATCCTCCGTAGCAAATGTTTGCTCCTTGACCTCCTAGTATCTGTGAAATGCTGAAGTTTCTGCTCCAAAGGCAAGTTGCGTTTCACGACTTTAGGGTTCTCACCGTGAATTGCCTCGGTGTCTTGTCCTCTGGATTCCCAAAATGATGAATCTCAAATATCCAAAATACCGAAATGATCTAACGACTCCTCTCCTTTACATATGAGTATTAAACCTCATGCAGCTCCTCCTGGATCTGATGGCTATTAGGTATCCATGCAAGATCTGATGGTAGCTATACTTCCTCCCCGAGCTTACGCTTTCTTCCTTCTCCTGGAAGATTTTCCAGGTTCCAATGGTCTCGCCCTTTGCTTCCTATGCAATTCCTGATGGTTTTGGACCTCCCTTGCATTCTGAAAATGCTATCTCTCCTGAGATTTCAGGACTTGTGAAACCTTAAAAGGTTTTCCCCAGATTTCTGCACTCCTTACAACTGCTTCTCTGTGCGCAAAGGCACTGTTTCTTTTGAGATTTCTTTCTCTGAAACCTTGAAAGGTTTGTCGACTTCTACGCTCCTTGCATAGTCTCTGCACACAAATGTTCTATCTCTTCTGATATTTTCAATTGTGAAACCTCTAAGGGTTCCTCGACTTTGTACCTCTCGGCTATTGCTCTATGCGCTAAAGCACTGTTCCTCTTGATCTTATGAACTTGAGATAAGTTCACTCTGTGCACATTCCCTATGCTTGATGAGCCTTCAGATGACTGTCTGTCTGTCAACATTTTACTCAGGTGTTGGCCTGGTGCATTTCTTGCACATGTATTTGTCCCCCTTGAGCTTCAACTGCTCAGACCCCAATGGTCTCTGTTCCTTTCTCTCCTTAAAGGGATGGAAATGCCCTCTGGAAATTTCTTGCTCAAGCACACCTTGTTGAGCCTACAGGGTGTTCAACAACCCTGTGAAGGTCCTCCTGTGACAATTCTTCTTCTCTAAACTCAAAACAAGAGTTCCTTCTATGCCCTCAACACTTTCTCAATGCCCTCCTGGCAGAGCTTCCAGAATCCTCAGTGATTCTGCCTTCTCAACGAACTTGAAACATAGTTCTTCTCCTAATGCATTCTGTGCATTTTCTTGATGCCCTCTTGGCAGAGCCTTACAAAATTCTCAGAAATTCTATCTTCTCTATGCCTTCTATGCACCTTCTCAATGCCCTGCTGGCAGAGCTTCTACATAATCCCTCAATGATTCTGGTCTATCCTGTTCTCTCTGCTGCACAATCTTACCTCCAAGGTATTCAACAACCTTGAGGATTCGCCCCGACTTCAGCTGGTGCACCCTCTTGGCATGTCCTTTCCCAAATTCCGCAGAATTCAGGAGTGCATCTATGCACTGGCCTTCAAAACCTACAACGTCCTGTCACACCTTCTTGGCATGAAGCCTCAAAGAACCCCTAACCTAAAATCGAAGAACCCACAGATAGCATAACCTATCTATCTCTGCAAATTCACACTTAATCATACATCTACAACATATAAATACACACACATGAAGACATTCATCATACACAGAATAACATGTAGGAAAAACTGCTCTGATTGTATTAATCTTAAAATGCATCTTTACAATGTGTTTGAACTTGGACTGCAGCAGAGTCTTGAATCTCCTCTCTTCTCTTCTCTAACTCTCGCAGATTTCTCCTATCTCTCGACTCTACTCCCCCAACTATCTCTCTTCTTCATCCTACATACCAATGATCTTTTACATGAGGGGTTTCTTCGAGCTCTTCCCTCCATCTCACCTACTCTATTGAATTACATTGAATTACATTGAATGGGATGTCTAGTCCAAATCGGATCTAGATCCCATCCTTACAACCATTAAAGGCCTTCTATAACTACAACCTGCTCAAAGGAACGACTTTGGCTCTACCATCCTTACAAACATTTAATATAAATTTCAAATTCAAATTTTGAAACGAGAGGGCTGTGCTTCTCCTTCTTCATTGAATGCGTGTTGTGCTGGCTGACTGACTGTCTTGGAGCGATGCTCTTGGATCACAAAGGCCATTTTTATTTAAGTAAACAATCAAAGCTTAAATCCACGGTACTTTCTGAGCTTCATGCTACACCCACAGTGGGGCACTTAGGGTTCACCAAAACATATGATAGGGTCAAACGTTCTTTTTTCTAGGATGGTATGAAATAGGACATCCGTAATTTTGTCGCTGAATGTGAGGTGTGTCAATGCAACAAGGGAGAAATAGTCAAATATCTGGGCACACTACAACCGCTTCCGATTCCACCTGCTATTTGGAAGGATATCTCTATGGAATTTATGACCGGCTTACCCAAATCGGGGAATAAATCAGTCATAATGGTGGTTGTGGATCACCTTTCCAAGTATGCTCATTTCTGCACTCTTCAACTCCCATTTACTGCATCCATGGTGGCTCAAATATTCATGGACTAGGTATTTAATCTTCATGGCATGATACAATCTATTGTTTCTGATCATGACCCAACTTTCACAAGCAATTTTTGGCAAGAACTGTTTAAGCTACAGGGCACCCAATTGCATTTCAGCACAACTTATCATCCCTAGACTGATGGTCAAACATATGTTGTCAACAAGTGTTTGGAAACATATCTGAGGTGTTTTTCCTCTGAAAAAAAACATCAGTGGGCTCAATGGTTACCCCTAGCCAAATGGTGGTACAACACTTCCTACCATACAACTACTCACACAACTCCTTTTGAAGCGGTATATGGACATAAGCCACCTTCAGTTCTCTCATACTTACTGGGTACCTCGAAGGTCCAGGTGGTTTACCAAACACTTATAGTTCGAGAGGATATTCTTTGTACCCTTAAAGAGAACTTGGTCATGACACAAAATCACATGAAGCAACAAGCAGATCAAGGTCGCTTTGAACGTCAATTTGCAGAAGGGGATCAGGTGTTTCTGTGACTGCAACCATACAAGCAAACTTCCCTCAAGGCTGAGCATTGTCAGAAGCTAGCGCCCAAATTTTATGGTCCTTATACAGTTCTCAAGCATGTGGGACAAGTCGCATATCCATTAGCTCTGCCCAGTCAGTCGAAGCTACATCCTATTTTTCATGTTTCATGCTTAAGGAAGGTGATTGGAACTAGGTGCCAAATTCAAACCAACCTTCCAGAGTTAGCTGAAGAAGGATCCATTTGGCTACAACCAGAAGCAGTTTTGGACCAGCGTGAGCATCGCCTGTGTCAGAGAACCATCAAGGAAGTGCTAGTCTAGTGGAAAGATACGACTCCAGCAGATGCCACTTGGGAACCAACTACCATTCTGCAACAGTTTCCACATCTCAAGCCTTGAGGACAAGGTTGTTTTTAAGGGGGTGGACATGTTAGGGTCCTAACCCACACATAGGTAGATCAATATATTTGGATGTAATAAAGGTCAATATTAATAAAGCCTTTCAATAAAACAGAAGAAGGCGAATGTAAGAAGACCTAATAGAAGCTTCCGATTCTAGAAGGATCTTCCTCTAGATGCTTCTCTTGATATACATATTTAGTATAAATAAGGGTCGAGGGTATGAAAACCCTAGCTTGGAGATTATTGTAACAGAGTGCAGCTCGACTGGAGGTTGCCCCCTCAAAGAGGTCAGTGAACATTGCTTTCTGAATCAAAGTGCTATTTCTGTTGTTGTTCTTATATCATTACTGTGTTATTGTGGAGATTATGCTGGTTATATTACTGTTATTCTACCATTTCTAGCATTTTATTTCTATTCTGCATATTTATTATATATGGTATCTTGCATTCATTTTAGGGGCGATTCATCCATTCATGCATTCATTTAGTCAACCATTCTAGGATCATTCACTTAGTTAGTCAGTTGTCCACTATACCTTCCTGTCACTGTACCTGAACCTGTATCCATACCCATACCTGTTTTTGTACCTGGTTAGATTCAGAGATTGACTGAAGAAGCGGGTTGTCAAGCCCATGGGATATTGAAGAGGCGAGTTGTCAGGCCCTTGAACAATCTATCAAGTTGAGAGAATTGTTGGGAATTGATTTCTGAAGGTGCTAAACTACAACTACATGGCTCTGAGACTTCCTGTCCGACATGTTCCTGAAGACCGAAAAGGAAGTGGGGCAACTGAAGGACTATTGAGTAGAGAAGGGGAACACTTCTTGGGGTGGGACATGCATGTGGGGAATGATAGACTGTAGGTTGTTAGTTTGAGTTGGCACCTGTGACAGAGTATTTCATGTTGTCTGTGATACATCATCCTGGTTAGGAATCCCTTTACCCGGGTGGAGTTTAGTCCCAACTCGGGGGTGACCCACTGTTGAGAGTGATGAGTAGTGTGGTCTAAGGCTGGGAGGTTCATGGAAGTTCTACACATAGTTGTTGATATTCTTACCGAGATAAGTGTCAATTGTGTGTTAATTTATATGTTTCATTATTATTTATGAGTTATATTTATGGGCATCTCATGTCTATGCTGCATGTATATGCTTATTGTCATTTCATTATGAATCTGTGCATTTACAGAATGTATTTGTCTATTTACATTTTATATGTAAAGTTCCGCAAGATTTCTCTGTGTATATGTTTTAACTGCATGCAATTCAAAAAATTTATGTGGCATAGCTCATGTTGGGCATGTTACACTATGTTGAGCAGAGAATGAAAGCGTTTTTTGGAGTAGCATGGTCCGACCTGGGTGGCCGGGGATGTTACATACTAAACCCACAATATTACTTTAATAGATACCCATTTTAATTCCTAAATTAAGTTAAAATATCAAGCCATCCTTAATTTCCAAAATCTAATTACTACATATATTTTAATTAAATATCCATTCTGTTTAGGATATTCATAATCTTTATGACTTATCTATGCCACCTCTTATTTTTATATTCATAAATAATATGATCAATAATTATCTATGATAGTAGTGTAGTAGCGTTCATAATGGTATAAGTGTGCATGCAGTAATTTTATACTTCTATAGCTACAATATTCCAAGGAAAAGTATGATGAAATAAAATCCACAGAAGGAGAGTTTGAATGCTTCCTATCTATTCAAAATATGTGGCGACCCATAAGGAAAATTTAGGTGTGGGAGAAACCTGATCCTTAGATATTAGAAGTAAGAAATTGAGGTACATGATTACAAAAGTCATTTAATGATAAGAAAGGTCCACAAGGAGTGCGGTGAAAGAGACAACAGTAAATTCAACGAAGAACAAAAATAAAAACCACTCTAGTATATGACTTGGTGAACAATAGGTGACTTTATATATCAATGCGTACACTTCTATCAGTTGTAAAGAAGGAAAATAGGATCTCTACGGAACTGGAGGAAAATATCGGAACCGTTGAATATGATGAAAGATTTAGGAAGTCCATCAATGCCTTGTGCTCCTTCCTATTCCCACTTGCTAATCACAAATAGTTCACCGGTACCTCCCAGCCAATCCTAGGGGTACTCTTCTTCCCCTTATCCCACTGAGCCACAAAGGCGCCACACACAAGAAACCAACAAGCAATAGCTCCAAGGCCTGCCTCACAAGGTAGAGCTTCCACTCTTTCTACAAGTTTGGTATCCCAAATCTCACAAGTAAAACTCAATCAAAACAATTTTGGCAGCATAACCTTACCAATAATAAGTGAGAGACAATTCCTTTCTACACCATTTGTTTAATAGAAATATCCCAAATGACACATGTCTTCATGCACAATAATTATCTTTTTAATTAATTTAATTAGTATTATTCACCCACACACTTGTCACACTTTCCCCAAGTTGCATAAGTAATTACCATTTTTATTTTATTTAAAAAGACAATTTCCCACACATTCCCCATTTTTTTCCTATTTTCGCTCTTAGTTGTCCCTTTGTTACCCAATTTTTCATTTAATGAGTGTCTCCTAACTAGATCTTAGTTAGAGTTGCATTATGAGTCTTGTTCTAGTTAGACTACTGGTAGGTTGACTCAAGATTCTTTTCCAAGTGTACTCCTATTCTCTCATATTATTATTTCTTCTATTTTTAAAAATCCAATTTATTAATTTCACGCACACATGTGCATTTTATCCGATCTTTATATTTTTATTCACATTTTTCCTAGAATTTGATTCATCTCAACTCTTTTAATTTATTTAACATTTTTAATTAGTCCCTTAATTAATCTTAGACCTAGTATTAGTCTTAGAATTTTATTGGGCTTTATAATTAATAAATTCACTGTTTAATTAATTATTTTAATCCAACAAGGTCTAATCATTTCAATGTTTTCTAGGCCACCTAGATTTATTGACTCAATTTTTTAATTACGCGATGTGCCCTTCAAGACGCACCTCCGTGCTCCAAGTGTGCCTCTCGCCTTTGACTGGTTTTGGAAGTTTGTTTGACCCTTGGAGTCAACATTCCATTCAGTTAACCTTGTGAGAGACTAAGGGATTCTAAGGAATAAGGATTCCACCTTATTGCGCGCCCCTTAGAATCTTCATGAGTGATTGTATCCATCTGCCTTCACAACATTGTGGACCTCTCGAACTAGGTAATCATTAACCTACCATTCGACAATGACGAGAGTGATAGTAGGCTGTGACAGGGATGCTTTCACACCTCTCCCTCAATGTCTGGTTTCTATGCATGGCTCCTCTACTCCTTATGTGAGTCGGATTAGCAAGCATCGTCAAGACTGCATCCATTGACAAAAACACTATCAATAATCTATATACATAAATCATACTGAAATCAATCATGTGTCACATGTGCATAAAATGAAATACTAAAAAAAAATACCATCCACTCCCTGACTCGATATGGATTCCAAGGAAGTTCATCGATGCCATCAACATCCATAACCTATCATGTGCCATGCACACTCATGAAAACTCATCAATAGCATATGCCAATACATATACATAAATATAACAATAAGTCACAACACAACATCATCATCATATATAACCCATAATCGAAACGAAATCACAATGTACCATAACCAGATCACTTGCATGTAAGTGTATTGAAATAATAAGTCGATAAAAGTGTGCTCAGTAGAGAGGGATGTTACATATGTTACTAGATGACCGTTTTGAGTGATAACTACACCTACAACATAGTCAGATGCATCAATATCAATCTCGAACGATTATTTCATATCGAGTAAGGAGAGTACTGGAGTTGAGCACAAGCGATGCTTCAGATCATCAAATGCTCATTGTTGTGCCTTCCCCCATGTGAAATTTTCCAAATTTTCCTTGCAACCTCCCTTGGTCACTTGGATGAGGACCCATGCAATATGAGAGAATCCCAACATGAACCGTTAGTAGAAGTTGGCAATTCCTAGGAAGCTCTAAAGCTTAGTTAATGTGGTCCAGGATGGCTATCCATGAATGACTTGGATCTTAGTTGGATCCACATGTACCCCATATTCATTTTTGGACGTAGACCTAGTCAAGAGAAAATGGTATTTTTGGGAAGAGAAGCATGAAAGGAGGAAATGACAACTAGAAGGAAAATAAGCATGTAAGAGGAAAGCTGGTGAGGTGCGCATGCAAGGAAGACCTAACGACACTAGGGTTATGGTTTTTACAATGTATTGTAATGGTTGATGAGCCAAGGATATAAATAATTAGTACTAAGAGGGAGGGAAGAGGAAGAAGAGAGGACGAAAGGTAGAAAGTTGTAAGAACTATACTATTCAGTAAGCTGGTGAGCTAGAAAAGAAGTGAGCGACTCCATCCCAATGGTTAGATCACAGGCTGAGGATCCTGGTGCGATATAGTTATCCTCACAGGGATCGGGAATCCTGTTAAGGGGGCAAGATCTAAGATTGTAAAAATGTGCGGCGTGACATATTACTGCACCATAATAAAGAGCTTGAGACATAGATATTTTTGGATGTCTCCCAGGAGGGGGTGAACCACGGTAACACATGTGCTATGATTGAATTTACGAGTCTCTATTGTTGTTAAGTGTTGAATGCTCGATAAATGACTGAGGTAACTAGTTAGGTCTGATATTTCACATGTATGAATGAAATAAATTCTATAATCAGATGTTAGACTGAATAAATAAATATTACAAGATACAACCACAGATCTTCACTCATTCCTAGGTTGCAAACACCTGAGTATTGCAGCCACCCATAGAGCTATCTTGAGTGAGACTATGCAGTACACTCTGTGTGCTGCATTTCCTTCTGGTCTACCAAAGGGGCTGATAGTTTTAGAGGGCCTTTGTTGGGAGCTTATTAAATATGAACCGGGGTAAATCTATGATAGTAAGGTAGGATCAATATAACCGATAAATAATCCTAAGTAGAAGAGTATAAATCTAACAAATGGTTCCATTTACAGTTGGTTGGAACATGATGAGATTAAGTATATGAGATTTAAGGAAGGCATGTCAAAAGTGTTGGCATGTTTTATAGAGAGTGTGTGCTTTTCATTGATGGCAAGATCAGAGTGTGCATCGATGGAAAAACATGAACAACATAAGCTAAGGAGGATTAGCGTAGAGTTGCACGCAGTGCGTAGGTGTGAACCAGGGATGAGGTTAACTCATTACCAAATCTCAAGAGAGATAACATACTCAGGATCTCAGGCAGATCAAAGGTCGAGGCCTTTGACACTTATAAATTCTTCTAAGTAAGGAGCTGGATGCGTAAGCTCGGGCAGAGAAGCGATATTGATCCTTGGATCCCATTCAAAATTCCCGATGATCGTCAGATCTGAATCCAGATAGGAGGAGAGAAAAGATGGAGGACAAATCTTTGGCGTTAGATCCGAGCACAGGGTCCGACCATCGTTGGATCAGGAAGAACCTGAACATTCTTTAAAGTGCAAGATCGAAGCGGTGGTCCAACTCCATTTCAGATTTTTGGCTATCGGGGTTTCTGATACCGGAAGTTGGAGTGTCGAAACAATTTGCAACAAGAATGTCGAAATCATGATATGATCTGAGTCGTTGAATCAAGATCAGATCTAGACTATCTAATCATAGGACACGTGGTGAAATATTGTCATGTCGCTGACTGGAAAGTCAAAGGGACGGGGTTCCCTAACCTCTCGAATTCGTGATATGTGAAATCGTGAAACTATCTTAGCCGGCAGATCGAGGTTTGTTCTGGACCGTTAATCCAGCTCCATCTCGGAGTCTCGCCTATCGTGACTTGGAGTGATGAGAACCTCCATCTAAGGAACAGTGAGATGTGAGATCGCAAAAAGATCAGGACTGTCGGATCACCAAGAACGTGGACCGTTGATCTGAGGTCCATCTCGGAGCTTCGCCTATCACGACTTGGAGTGACGAGAACCTCCATCACAGGAATCACGATATGAAAACTCATGATAAGATCTGGACCGTCAATACACCAAGATTCTAGACCGTTGATCCGACTCCATTTCAGAGTTTCGCAAATCGCGACTTGGAGAGGCAAGAAACATAACCACAGGAGTTCTGAAATGCCGAAACACGAAATTGTGAAATAATTTAGGCTTGTGGTCTCAGCCGGTGGTCACACCATCGAAGAGCTGAAGAGAAGAGTACGTGTAGACAAGCTCCTTTTTGGCGTTTCGGGGATCACGACTTGGAAAGTCAAGACACTTCACAATGAAATTAATGAAAAGGCAAAATGCGAAATCGTGAAAAGAATGTTATGAACAAGCTCTTGGTCATGGCCATTGTTATAACCCTAAATTGCACCACACATGCTTACTTGGCATCAGGCCAACTCATATCCTTTATTTTCCAAAAACACTGTTGAACAACTCTTTGAAAATCCTCTTGTGTAAAGGCCCACGCGCCCTAACCCATTACTGCACGCATGTACACGCTGGCTGACCCAAAACAACCCGTGTGGATCGAAAAAAGAATGAAAAAAAGAAAGTTTCCGATGGAACAAAAATCTATGAGTGAGTTAACTGAAACTCCTGGCCATGCATGGCCGAGGGTTCGTCCAAATACCTAGCTCCTTCTAGCCTATAAAAGAAGGGATAGGGGTACCATTTATAGGAGGAAAAATATAGCAAATAAACTCTGCCCATTTACGTATTCCATTGTCCCAACCCTTTAGCCTTTCCTAATGCCAAAGGATATTTAAAGCAAAGCAGTTGAAGGACATAAGAAGAGGAGCCCAGGATCAGGTTCAAGGAGCGGTGGCCAGTCTCAGCTTTTGTAAAGTTGACTCATTTTAAGTAATAAAGAGAATGCTTTTCCCGTCCCAATTCATGAATGTTTTATGGTTTGATTAGTTTATGTTTGATTTCTAACCCGTGAGTATATAAGTAGTATGCATGCATAGTTGTTGCTCATCTTGAATGCAGGTAAGCTTTGGAAGGAGTATTGCGAACAAGTAATCAAGCACAACGGAGGATCGACATCAAATGCCAGTAACAAGGTAGGTGGATCTTTCCATGCATTTACTAAGAAAAGGGGATTTAAATCTAGGGATGTAGGTAGAAAGTAATTTCTATTTGGTCATATCTGCATGCAAATTCTGAACTCGATTTGCTAGTCCGTAGGGTGTTTTTCCCCAACAACAAAATTGGTGACCATACTGGGGAGAATCTCTAGGGTTACTGGAATTTTATTTAATTTTTGGGTAGTTTAAAGACTAGTTTTTCTTTCTTGTCTTTTCTTTTCGTTTCTGTAAAGTCTGAGCTAGCAGGGAGTTTGGTTTTCCATACCAGCTTTCCCTGACTTTTGCTTGACTGTGTTTTTTGGGACCTATAGAGGTACATGCGGCCTGCACAAGGCCTGAACGCGTGTACCTGCGCCATATCCTCTTACAACCCACATGTGAACGCTAGCTATAGAGGTAGCAGTAGCGTGTAGGAGTTCAGAGAACCTCAGAGGCAGTCCTCCTCTTCCCTGTCAGAATCACACATTCTTAGGGGTTTTTCTAAAATTCTGTCTAAGTCTTGTTTGCTAACAGTCGTATCTCAGATTGTTTTTGCCTTATTATTTTTCCTTGCATTATTTGTTTTTCTGTTAGAAAGAGTATCCAAGCCTTCAAGGGATCCTCGTTATCAATATCAGTGGTCTCTTCCTGGTTTGGCCTGTCTATTTTCATTTTTTCTTAGAGTTTAGATATACACACAGCCTGTACAAGGTCAACCCGCGTGTACACGCCCTTTGTTGTTGTTCAGCGCGTGTTCGCACGCATGCTGTTTGAGTGACAATCGCGTTATTTCACATGCTACTTTTTGTTAAGGGTGAGGCAGTCATCCTCTCCTTTGATGAGAGGTATTCCTCTCGGGTGTTTGATTGTCTGTTTGAATAGTCAATATCTTAGGATTATTCTTACCCTTAGCTTACTTTTTCTCATTTAAAACATTGTTAGAATTTATTTTTTATTTTTTTTATTACGGTTTTTAGACATGCGTGGGAGTCATTGTTTTTACAATTGCTATTGTGTGATTTTTTAATTTGATTCTTTGCAATCTACGCTTTAAGACATAATTGTTTTTCTTGGTTTTTTGCTTGTCGGTATTTTCCCTTTCTTGCTTTATTAGCACTTAAATAAAAAAAAATCTCTTTTCATTTTCTTCTTTGGTTGAAGAGTGTGTTTTTGCATCATTAGCTAGGGAAAAGTCTTTTATTTCATAAGTTTTTGCAGTTCACTTAGATCATAAGTAGCTCGTAGTCAAGTGAAATTCCTTTGAGTTTGCTGTCCAAAATCTTAGAAAAGTTAAAAAATCTTTCTTTTGAAAAGTTGTTGAAATTTTGCATTCAGTAAAAGTTTTGTTTCCATCTTTTTTATTCATTTTTTGCTTTCGTCTTTTACACACCATAAGTTTCACCCTCATAACCCTTGACGTAAGACAAATCCATAAAAGTAACACTAAATTTAAAATCTACTAGACTTTTATGTTTGTAGGGTTCACAAACTAGTTCAGGACTAGGGCCTTGAATTAGGATTGGAGAGGAAACTCTTCAAG